>OMNZ01043248.1:6693-25949 GCA_900303255.1 Lesueurigobius sanzi | reverse complement strand
CCTTCTGCAAACCTACTTTTGTGAAAATGTCACAGTATCGGTTGGTATCGAGTATCGGTAGATACTCAAACCCCCAGTATCGGTATCAGAAGCAAAAAAGTTGGATTGATGCATCTCTAGTAATAACTAGTTTATTGAAATCTAAACAAGGTAACTAATATATCACCAAATAAACCCATACACAGTGTTGGGGAGAATACTTTGAAATTGTATTCCGTTGCAGAATACTGAATACTTGTCTTAAAATGTATTTTGTAACATATTCAGTTACTTTGCCAAATCAGTGTACTGTATTCTGAATACTTAGATACTTTCACCTTGATTTGCTTTATATTTTTGTATAAATATGGTGAAAGATTAAAAATATGTAGCAACACTTTTAAACCAACTGTTGTCGGTCTCTTCTTGCTTTCTTTCTCTCTCTTCTTTCTTTCTTTCTCTCTCTCTCTCTCCCTCCCTCACTCTCTCTCCCTCCCCTTTCTCAGTCTCCTCTTTCTCTCTCTCCTTCCTCTCTCTTGCTCGTCTTATTCTCTCTCTCCTTCCTCCCTCTCTCCTCTCTGTATTCGAAACACCCTCAAATGACAGAGTATTTGTACCTGAATACAGTTACTCAAAATGAGTATTCTGAATATGTATTTTAAATACATGTATTTAGTTACTCCCCAACACTGCCCATACATTTAAACCTTGCCCCATCCATTATTTAGATGCACAAACAGGCAATTCTGTCCATGTTTATGCATAAGAGACCATATGAAAACATAACATAAAACCTGCAATATATCATTTTCTCATATTTATACCAACAATATGCAGCTAAAGTTTCAAATTCATGTCATTCAATATTTGTTTTTCCTTATTCACATGGAGTGTCTCACCTTAATAGTAGGGAATTAGCTTGATGACATTGCTGAGTCATTGTTTTCATTCTGTTTCCAAAAAAAATAATGAGCGTGTGTCCTGTTTGGATAGTTATCTTTTTTGTGCTTTTGTTGCCTTGCTACTTCACATCCATTACCATGCTATTTCTACACATACTCAAAAGCATGTCGGCACCGAAGATGAAGAAGGAACATTATTTGTCTAGCGTCACTGACGGATATAATTTCATAAAGTGCAGAAAAATCGAGCAAACAAAAAATGAATGATGTCTTAAGCACTGGTCCAAAAAACAATGTTATATGAGAGTGGCATTGAGAAAAAAGACTGATAGCAGAACTTAAGATGGCAAGGTTTATCAGAGCTAATGCGCTTTTGGAATAAAGTCAGTCAGTAGACAAATTGAGATACAGTTGTGCTCAAAAGTTGACTTAAGCTAACAGAATATCAGGTATGTAAACTTATGCATTACATAGAATATGAATGAGAACACGAAAGCCTTTATTTCACTCATGGTTAGTGGCTGCGTGAAGCCATTTGTTGTCAAAAAAGCTGTTTGTTTACACTTTTCAACTAGAAACTAGCCAAATGTCCCACATCAAAAGTATACATATTGTGCATCTTGAAACAATTTTTTTCAGAGAGTCCAGTTTAAAAGAGAGTCATGTATTTCAGCTGAAGTGAGTTTTTCTTTGCTCCTGAACAATTTTCCTAGCAGTTGTTGAAGGTCATGTAAATGTTAGATCAGGTACATTTGAGTAGTTTCTGTTTCATTATGATTTCAAAAGAGTAAACTCAATTCTTTGACACCACTAACTAAGGCTGTGTCCGAATGTCCACACTATTCCCTGTATAGTGTACTATATGGTGGATACGCCATTTTCTAGGGGTGTTCGAATGTTCAGAGAGAAAAAAGCAGGGCACTCAAAATTTCCCACAATGCATCTTGAAAAGTAGTGTACAGCGATGGTGCATTGCAATGTGGCCCACAATGCAATGCAAGCATCGGACTTAACCAGCGGAGAGCGTCAGGACTCAACACGGATGAATGACATGCTCCAAAACACGTTAGCTGCTTACCTTTAGCTTGACATCGCTAGCTTCTCTTCTCTGGTAAAATGCAACAATCCAAGCCGTTTTCTTCATTATTGTAAAATCCATGTTGAGTAAAACATTTCTGACTAATACATATGCCCAAATAATAAAGTGTCTCTTGAATTGGGTCGGTCTTGGTCACAGAAATGTATTATTAACTGAGTTTTCCAAACTTTCAGCAGATGTAGTGCCCTCATCTTGTTGACATTTCGGACGCGCTGCTCACTACTTTTCCCCGCCGCAGCTTGGGTCACGTGATCAGCGGCGATAAGACAGTAGTGAAGAGAAGCATGTCCGAATTGCCAACAAAATGAGTCCTCTATATAGTCTACTATACAGTGTGGGACTATAATAGTTAAAGTGTAGGTAGGGATTCGGTTGGACATTCGGACACAGCCCATGAGTGGAAAAAAGATTTTTGTTTTATCATTCTGTGAAAAATGGCCAAAAGATTAAAAGGATATGCAAACTTAAAAGGGTATATACACTTTAGAGCATGCACAGAGAAGGAATATGAATATTGTTAAGTATAAAGACTAAGATCGTAGCGGAAAAGACCAAAGAAGAGCTTTACGGATAAGTAGCGTAAGAGGAAAAACATTTCGATGGAGGGAAAACCTGGAGTAAAAGAATCTAATATCGTCTAAACTTTTAGAAATAAAGACCTCAGCAGAACTGTCTTTAGTCACGGAATGTTTTACGAGCTTTGTCCAATTTAATAGTTCCTGACAGCTTCCCATCTGGCAACTAACTAATGCATTTCCCACAGTCTGGATAAATATCACAACTAATTGGTAACTCTCTCGTTGTGCATGAATTAAAGTGGCAGCGGAAATCTTGTCTTTACGCGGGCCCCCTGCAGCGCTACAGTTTGGACTTGTGTGCGTGAAGTTTGCTCCGCCACCCACAGACTGCAGGAGTATCAACCATTTTTTTATTCTTGTCAAATATCGAATGAATATTGCAGTGTTTCGCAGAGCTAGCCTACAACTGCACTGTGGCGACTTGAAAGGAGAAAGTATATGTGGATTGGAAAAAAATATGTGGCTTTCTGACCTCCTGTATACGTGCAATATGTTTCGTACATTCATTAGTTAGTAGTTAATTTTAGACAGTTCCAAATGCATTGCTAAAAGACATGTAGAAGTAAGTGAAATTTTCTTGAACTACAGTTGTGGCGAAAAGCTTCCAGTACATACCATTTTAAGTGTGCATACCCTTTTAATCTTTTGGCCATTTTACACAGAATATGAATGATAGCACAACAATCTTTTTTACACTCATGGCTAGTGGTTGTGTGAAGCCATTTATTAATGTTTACATGACCTTCAACAACTGCCAGGGAAATTGTTCTGGAGCGAAGAAAAACTCACTTCAGCTGAAATACAGGACTCTCTGAAAAAATTATGTTTGTTTCAAGATGCACGATATGTAAACTTTGTGTCAGGGACATTTTGTTAATTTCTATTTCAAAAGTATAAACAAACTGTTTTTTTGACAATAAATGGCTTCACGCAACCACTAACCACGAGTGAAATACAGGTTTTTGTATTATCATTCATATACTTTTAGCCACAACTGTAAGATTTGATTTGAGTAGGTCAAATCATCTATGCCAATGGAACTAGCATTTTGCACTTGAAGGTGCATTCTGTAAATTTTTATGTGAAAAAAAGACTTGCTATTACTGATATTAGTGCCTGTTTGACCTTTAAGTGGCCAAATGGCTATATGGGTGCAGTGTGGCATCTTTACTTTCCATCACAGTGGCCTCTATGATGCTCCAGGATCAATTGCTTTTAGGGTTTTTGGTTGGTTTCTGGTATAAAATCTTAAAAAAACAATTCATCCTGGTTCGTCATAGAGGCCACTGGAAAGCAAAGGTGCCACGCTGCACCCATGCAGTCACTGGGTTACAAAAAGGTCATATACTGTGCGCACTAATATCAAGCTTTGTTTTGTCTTTTGTTTTCACAAAAAAAAAAGAGACATAGTGCACCTTTAAAATAAGAAAAAAATCCCTTATTTCAAGTAAATTTATATTCATTTAAAGATTTTAAGTGCAATGTTTTGCACAAATACTAATTCCATTGGCAGATATTTTTTCTTCCCTGCTATTTTCCAGTGTTCACATATTGAGACAGCAGCCTTAACTTTTCAAATTAAATAAGCTCTAAAGATTTTTCCCTAAACTTCATATATACTCCTGCATGTAAACACACCACACCGATTTTAGTCACTCTTACTGCCATACTTTTGTTTTATGTGTATTTGCCTAAAAGCATTATTTTTCTTGTCATTAAGACATTTATTTTGAAAGTTCACAGGTAGGAACTATTGTTCTGCAAATTGGTTCCGCCAGTGCGGTTAATTGAGATGCACCCCCATGAAGAAGCATGAGCAAAAAGCAGGCAAAAGCCCCTCTCAAAAGGAGTTCATAAAACTATAAAAGAAGCTCTCAGTGTTTGGTTGAAGGACCTCATTTCTACCTTTAAGCTGTGGTCAACCAGCGAGGTATGTTTCTTTGTATATACTATATAATTTTATGTCTTGTTTTACTTTATATTACCTCATGGTATTTTATGTTTATTTAATTTAGTTTGACGGTGGCATTGATTGCTGTATCAAGTTTGAAGATGGTACAAAAATAAAGTCAAATTGCCATCAGTAAAACAACTCTTTTTTTTTTTTGACTAAAAGTAAGAAGAAAAGGTGGAAGTGGAAGTCACCATCCAGCAACAGCCACCAAACATTGCACATTATAAAAGAATGGAATAGTTTAGGTAATTGACAACTGAGTTAACATCTAAATCTTGCTATGAAACATTAGTAAGTTTGTTTTACTGTTATTAGCGTAGCCGTTAGCATTTCAAATTAGCAAAGCAATACTGGCGCCATAAAACGACTCAGAGACAGCCGTTTGCATCGTTGTGGAAGCAGCTTTAGGCAGTTTTCATCCACTCGTTCCATTACATTCTTTGGCTGAAAACTCTCAATGACCCACATCCCCGGCAGCCCGTCTACTTTGCCCTTTTTTTTTGCATGCATTACTTTATTACGTCGAACCAGACTTTAGGCATGAATGATTGATGTTGTGTTTTTTGGGCCAGAAAGTAGACATGCTCTCACTGGTGATGGCATCAGCGTGGAGACGAGTGGTGCCAAATAAACTGCAGTGGTCCGCTGTTTCCTGCCCCGGCCCCTGTGGTATTACACAATCTGTCAGCTTCAATGAGTAAAAGACGTTGTCAGTATTGTGCGGATTAGTCTTGGAAAACATAAATGAGAAAAATACATGGCCCACTGTGATGGCTGCAGCCTTTGAAGTTGCGTTTAACATTTTTGTAGAAGGGAAGAGAACATTTTAGAGACTTTGAGATGTGGTGTATTTTTGCACTGACCTAGATGAAAAAGTAGCATAATTATTTAATGCTTGGGTGTGTGAAGGTTTAGACATTTCCTCTTAATGACTCTTTGTATTATATGTGTTAAATCAAGCTTTTGACGCCTGAGCTCCTCTTTATGTCCTAACCTGCTTCAGTCCAGCACAGTCAATTGGCCTGTAAGCTATATTTACACTGTACTATCGGTGAAGGGGCATTATTTATGATAGATTTTGCATATTTTATTGAGGTATTGTTTTGGCCTGTCACAAGAAAACATTTCAAAGACTATGAAACAAACAAATCATGAAAAATAAATGGCTGGACCTACAAAAAAGCTAGTTATTTTGCTATTCTGTGAGATCACATGTGCCAGGAAAAAACGATTTCTGTTTATACTTTATATATTGATTGATGAGTTGATAAAGTAATTATTCATGTGTTTTTGTGGGTGTGTTCAGAAGCAAATCAGTACGTCACACATGTAAACATACTTTACAACACAGTAGTAATGTGCTAATAAGATTACAATGGCAGGAAATAACATGGCTCCTGCTTGGGCTACTTTAGTTCCAATCTCCTGTTCGTTTAGACAGAAAGAGTTTCTGCTCTGATAGTTGATATCTTAATTCGAGGCAAACTAATGCTAGCTCCGCGAATACCACTCTCATTTCCAGTTCCGGTATTAGCATAGCGTAGCATTAGATAGCCTACTTACCTTTGTAGTTGTGAATGTAACTCGATATACAGATTGAGCCTGCTGGACCTCCCGAAGATAACCACAATCGACGTCCACAGGATAGTTGACTAGCTTTCTCCTGTCCCAATAAGCAAGAAGGAAAAGGGTTCAAACTGTATGTATTGAGTTACATCCACAACCACGAGGGTAAGTAGGCTATGCTAATGCTATGCTATGCTAATACCGGAACCAGAAATGAAGGTAGCGTTCATGACTCAATCGCTTTGCACAGTCAATTGCTGGAGGTCTGCCAATTCTTGGTTGCTATTGATGGTCTTCTGAAAGAATCATGAGTAGAACTGGCCAGCGTGCTATTTATTGAGTACTCCATACAAGGATGGTGAATATAATGACGTTAAAAGCTCTGATGTGGAAGTCTTCGCACAGCTTCTGTCTCTCCCTTCTTATACCTTATTCTAAGATGTTTTCTTGCCGTAAATGATTGTCCATTACCTTCTGTTGTCTCAATTTCTGCAACTCTTCCACACAGTTGCAGGCCTATTTCACATATTTATGAACTGATATGAACAGTTTAAGTTGTCTATAGTCTTGCTGATGCTTGGGTCTGATTATGCACAGTTGGTTGTCATAGTTTACCTTTTACTGTGGGGTTTTTATAAGCATCTTAAGAGCTGTCGTGGCATGAACTTATGAGAAGACATGTAGCATGTGAGATAGATTATTATAGAAAATTGCAGCATAAGTAAAAGGAAAAAGGACAGCTGAGGTAACAATATTCGCTGTGAATTGGCAAATTGCAACCCATTTTTGAACATCTTGTAGCATGCCATTCATTTCCTTCAGGCTGGGCAGTGTCATAAAAAAAAGGTGATTCATGCAGCACGATGCCCTCCTATACCGAACCCTTTTCTTTTTGTCCCGGTTTAGGCCCGGCACAAAAGCGCGCCGCCTCGTGAACCCCCCTGCGACTGGATTAAAACATGACTGGAGTAGCACTCAACGGAACAGCGGCCGGTGTTTGCCGAGTGCTGCTCTGTGCATCTCCCTGTGTCCTGTGTCATCGTCGTACAAACAGGCGGGGTGTAAGCAGTAATTAAAGTTCACGCTCGGCTTCATTCAATCATAATCACGCCGCGCAACGAAGGCACATTCACCCCGTCTCCCTCGCTCCTCGCTCGGCGCTCCACTGTTGCAACTATGGCAGCTCCTCCGGCCCGTTCCCCCCGTTTGCCGCTGTGGGTTTTTCCAACACCTGAATCGCAGTGGTGGCCGTCCCGGAGATTGATGCCAAGTCGGATTCTGTTTGTCAGTAGTTTAGTAGTTGTCGCGTAGAGTTGTTTCATACTACTTTTCACTCGGAGCTTGTATTATTTATGCATGCCCGCGTCGCAATTATAGCCAGCCCCACTGTTTACTTGAAACCGTCATTACTTATGCATGTTACTTGCTTCTTCATATTTAATGGACGTTAAACTTCCCATGCAGCCTATGGCCTGACAGCGCCGCGTAACACTTTGAGGGAAATATGGCCGATAAATATACAATGCGTCTTTCCTGACAGAGCCGCAGGTATTCCAGGCAGCAGATGCCCAACAAATCAATGTCGACGTTGACTTGCATTTCATGGCGAAGTCAATAAAGCTTCAGGCTGTATCCAGTAAGGGGTTTTTGAAAGTATATACGAATGCTCAAATCGGAAATGAGAATGATATCGGTCTGAGACGTGATGCGCCGTGTCATGTCTGACATTGTATCAGCCCTGAGGATCTATTTTTCTTCACCGGAATCCAATAAAACATCCATTGCAAGGATGCATTTGGGGAAAATGCTTATGCGTTATCTTGAGGAATATTAACTGTAGCTTCAGTCTAGTTTTTAACAAGTATAACTAAAAAATATATTGACAGTTTTCAGTTTAAGCATGAGACAAGTACCTTTTCCACCCAAATACCCACCAAACAACTATTGATATCACAAAACATAGTCAAAGTTACGATATTGTAGCTACTTAAAATCAACCTCGCCACAGAGAAGGGCTCCAACTAATTATTTTTAAAGCTAAAATTGATATTCATTTTTAATCATAGCTGCAAAATATTTATTCTTCTGCCATTTTCATTTAATGATGCTGTATTTGCGACAAAACCCAACACGTGCTTCTTGCCCACAAGGTCATTGCCATCCACTTAATACATTACTAATTGAATAGTCGCAGCTAATTCTAGCAGTTATAGCCCTTGCCACCGCACACAAAACCAATAACTGGCACCACGTATTGAGTGTTCAACTACTTTTACAGCAGATGTTTGTCAAAAATACAAAAATGAGACTAGACTGGAGTTTTGGCAGAAATTATACACTTTCTGTAGAAAATGTCTCCGTTCTACAAAATGTTCTATTGAATATGGAAATTTATATTGAATGCGCACCGATTTGTGGCATTAAAAATGTAGTATTTGGGGATTAAAATGGCATTAAAAAGCATGAAATTTGACTTGCTGCTACTATTTAAACTTATCAAGAAATCACTTTTTGCAGTGTGTAGTTTCCTCTTTATAATTTGCTATATTTTCCTAAATGTTTGGAGGTGTTTTGTTCAGAACACACACTCATCAGGACGATGTAGAAGTGTGGAAAGTTTTGGCGAGCTGCTTGGAAAGGACTGAGGTCTGAGGAGCTACTGGTTAGGAGGATATACAGTACCTTCCTTATACTGTAATGTGCTCATAAGTTTACATACCCTTTTAAGTTTACATACCCTTTAAATCTTTTGGTCGTTCTGCGAAGCCATTTATTGCCAAAGGACTGAGTTTACTCTTTTGAAATCATAATGAAACGGAAACTTCTCAAATGTCCCTGATCTAATGTTTACATGACCTTCAACAACGGCCAGGAAAATTGTTCAGGGGCAAAGACAACTCACCTCAGCAGAAATACAGGAATGTTTGTTTCAAGATGCGTAATATGTAAACTTTCAGGGACATTTGACTATAGTTTCTAGTTGAAAAGCGTAAACAAACAGCTTTTTTGGCAATAAATGGCTTCACGCAAACCACTAACCATGAGTGAAATACAGGTTTTTGTGCATAAGGTTTACACACCCTGACATTCTGCCAGAGTGTGTAAACCTTTGTCTTCGGCTGTATCCGTATCCCTGCACCGACTGGACCTCTGATAGGCAGTATTGATGCTTTAAAATAGACCAATTTAGTTCATGAAGTCGGCCTGACGGAAGCGGTATTGGCTGCATCAGATATCGGCTGACGACACAGGTGGTAATTTGTTTCCCTCAGACGCCATTGTCACGTTCAAATACAATACATAGTCCCGGATCACAGTGGAATCGACTGTACAGTCTCTGACCCAGCTCAAAAACCACCCACTTGCAGGCCGTATACTATTTGTAATAAATAAATCATGCGTTCAGAGTTGAGAGGAGATAATTCAGCAGATGTTGTACACCTTTGAGCTACTATATAAGTTAGTTGACATTTTTAAACATAAACTAATTGACCATTTACAAGTGGTTCAAAATGATGCTCAGACAAGGTAAAGTTTGCTAACCTCACCATTAAGAAGTGAATGAAAGCAAACCATGCTTTATATTTAACTGATTTTCTTTTGTGACTTGCAATAATATTAACTTACGACCTTCCTTTTGGTGTACTGAATGAATGAATAGATACATTGAAAAAATAAATGAATAGAATGCAATGAGCGTTTTGTGAACCAACGTGTGTGAACCATGTTGGTAAACCTTGAACAAAAAGTGCCACAACTGTCGAATACAAACGTGAATATTGGAGTTATATCACTCGCTGCGTGTGTGGTTGCAACTTATTCACATTTTTTGTATAGAGTCCAAGATGAATATTACAAAAAGCCATGTAAAAGGAATGCAAAATTAACAAGAGGTTCACTTGTAGATAATATTCATCCAATGCTAACCTTAAGCCCCTCTTTGTTTGCAGCCTATCCCACCTGTGATCCCCTCACTCAGTTCAGCTGCTCCAACGGACGCTGCATCAACATCCAGTGGCATTGTGATGCAGGTATGGACACTTCTCTTTTTCGCATAACGTTTGGAATCACTTTTTATCTATTCGTTTTTCTGTATTTTCAACACTGTTTAATTTGTTTGGTTCTCATTGAAGGCAGTACACCATGAATGACGCATGGGATTATGTAGGAAACCTAAAAGGGTGAAAGAACTTAAATATTCTTCAAAATTGGCCTCTTTTCTTGTAATTTTCTGAATGAGTTTCATAAAGTGACATGGTTTTCCACAGTGTGTGAAGAGGAAAACATGTCTGTGGCTACATCATGAAGCCCATTGAGAAAAATGTGTGAAAAGCAGTAATCAAAGAAGAAAATGTCTAACTTTTTTTGCTTAAACATGTATTTATTATATATTCATCTGCACTGCGAACTCCGATACAGTATTGGATTCATATTCATATATATCACATCTTGTTCAATTTCCGTTTTCAGGGTTTATACAGGTAGCGGCAAGTCAAATTGAATGCTTTTTAATGCCATTTTAATGCCCAAATACAACATTTTTAATGCTACAAACGCCACAAAACAGAACATATTTAATATTAATTTCCGTATTCAATAGAAAATTTGTTTTGAAAACTTTTGACCAGAAATACAGTGTGATTTCTGCCAAAACTCCAGTCTAGACCCTCATTTTTGTAGTTTTGACAAATTTATGGTGCAAAAATAGTTGAGCAATGTCATTCTTTTCTTTGAACATTTGATTTAATACCAGTTTGAAATCTATCTAAATCTTTTTAATGACATTTCAGGCCTTATTTTTTACATTTAATGACTTTTAATGCTTTTTAATGCCCCACGGAAACCCTGTTTTTTTAATTTTTATATGTTCTTTGGATATCCTTTTTCTCCAGAGTTTATTTTATTTTGTTCGGTGTACACAAGAGATGTCTAGACAGTTTATTGATAGATGCAAAGGAATTTTATTCTATTCTATTATTATTATTATTACTATTTGCAAACTTATTTTCTTCTTTGATGGCAAATCTCCTGACTTTTTGCACCCCCCCTTTGTGATCCTGTCTTAAGAGTTGTTGTAACAAGTAAAGCTCTCCATTGTGAGATCAATAAAGTCTTATCTTTTCGTGTTTAAATATAATAATTGATATTTTCACATTTCAATAAACAACTCTTAAAAACAAAAAAAAACAAAAAAAACAATACAAAACAGAAAAAGTACAACAAAGCAAAAACAATCCCCCACCCGGCTGTCACTTCTCAAAAAAAAATGAAAAAGGCAAAGAATAATTGCACTTGAATCAAATTACAAATACAACAAAGATAAATATATCTATTGTACATACAGTACCGGCCAAAAGTTTGGACACACCTTCTCATTCAATGTGTTTCCTTTATTTTCATGACTATTTACATTGTAGATCCTCACTGAAGGCATCAAAACTATGAATGAATGAATGTGGAGTTATGTACTTAACAAAAAAAGGTGAAATAACTGAAAACATGTTTTATATTGTAGTTTCTTCAAAATAGCCACCCTTTGCTCTGATTACTGCAGTGCACACTCTTGGCATTCTCTGGATGAGCTTCAAGAAGTAAGATAAGATAAGATAGTTTTTATTGATCTCACAATGGAGAAATGTACTTGTCACAACAGCTCTTAGGACAGGATCACACAGGGAGGTGCACAAAGTCAGGAAAAGTGTCATCAGAGAAGCAAAACAACAGGTAATAGTAATAATAATAAAATAAGAATAAAGATAGTTTCTTAGCGTCTCTCTGTAAATAAACTGTACAAGTAGTACAAGTAGTCACCTGAAATGGTTTTCACTTCACAGGTGTTAAATAGTGGAATTTCTTCTTTATCAATGGTCATGAAAATAAAGAAAACACATTGAAAACACATTGAATGAGAAGGTGTGTCCAAACTTTTGGCCTGTACTGTACATACACATGTATATACACATGAACATATAACCAAAATGCATATATAAATAAAAACACTCAAGGTTTTACATGTGTGGTTGGCTTATCAAAAAAGGTTAAAAAAGCTTTCCATATCTTAAGCTCAGAACCACTATCTTATTTTTAGTGTAAAACATATGTGTTCATTCATAAATTAATGCCTTCAGTGAGAATCTACAATGTAAAAAATCTTGAAATAGAAAAACCAAAACCTAAAAATGCTTTTGTCTGGTGCTGTATATTTTAACAATATTTTAATAAACTTCTATATACAGTTTGTTAATTGAATGTTTTTTTGTGTCATCCAGAGAACGACTGTGGCGATAACAGCGATGAAGCGGGGTGTGTCCAGTCCTGCTCCAATAACCAGTTCCAGTGCCTGAGTGGCCGCTGCATCCCGGACCACTGGGCGTGTGACGGGGACAACGACTGCGGGGACTTCAGTGATGAGGGCGCGGCTTGCAGAGGAGGGTCTGCACGTAAGGAGATGTGTTTGTCTAATATTCACACTAAATACCACAGCAGGGGAGAGGTGAACCATAGCTACACATAGAACAATGTGCTTTTATTAACATTTAAAGCCGGCCTCACGGAGAGGGCTGTGCAGGAATATCACACGGGGCTATTAAAATGAGCCGCGTTCAAAGATAAGATCGACCTTGGTGATAAGCGAGGAGGAAGAAAACAGGAAAGTAGTTAAATAAGAGTAATCTTATCACAATATGTATTACAAAAGCAAAACAAAAAATGCCCATCTGTGGACAGTGGCTATGTTTACACGCATAACACAAATCTGATCTTTATCCCATTCCTGGAGTTCTGTTGATTAAAAAATAAAATCAACAAATAAAATGACACATGTAAAACAACCTGGAGAAGTGGATTCTCAGATCTCTAGAGTTTATATTACTGCATCATATCTGATATACTGTATATACAGTATATACTTCAGTTATGTGTTTTTCTTACCATGTAAATGTAGCCAATGTGCATTTCTGTGAGACTCAATGTTATAAACACTTCACACACAGTCCACTGTTTTTGCAAACTTTTCAGAGCACCTTCCAAATATAGCACTAGACCAGTGCTCTCCAACCAGTAGCTCGGGAGCTACCAGTAGCTCGCCAGGCCCTTTCCGAGTAGCTCGCCAAGTCGCTTGAGTCAAATTTTAAGGCATGTCCAAACATTTTGTCCAGTGGTTATTAAACTTTTCACACAAAGTACCACCTCACAAAAGATTTGACTCTGCAAATATCACCAGGCCTAAATGTGGATGAAATCAAGACTAAACTGTGTCTAAAATAGGCCTAAATTGGACCAAATTATCTCTAAACCGGATGTAAACCAGAAAAACACTCAACTTAATTGCATTAATGAAGCATAACTCAAATACAAAAATAATAATTAGGTGAATATAGCAAATTAAAAAGCAGAAACAACAGGTTTTTTTCATATTATTGTGTATCATCTTGGCTCCTACAGACCTAGTTACACATGTTCCTATGAAGCAAGTAGCTCACTGCCATTTTTGTTCCTCGAAAGTAGCTCACAGAGTAAACAAAGGTTGGAGACCCCTGCACTAGACACTTAATTCACTCATCTTTATTGTCAATTCTATACACATGAAGCATGTGCAGAGAATCTGAAATGTCTCTCACACCAGTGATGAATAGGAACGCAATAGCAACACATATGAGCACAATAGGGGGCAGCAGAGAGAGGGAAGTGCAGAGTTCAGCTTCCTGACCGCGTGGAGCATGAAGTTGTCCTTCAGTCAGTTGGACATGTCACTGATGGAGACTCCACAATCTTCTCCCTGAGGCAGGACTGAAGATGCCGTGTGATGGTGTGGTATCTCTCTCTGAAACAACCCTGCTCTGCTCCAACGGGCCCTGTCCAGATCACTTTTGTTGAATCAAAAACACAAACACAGTCTTACTCAGTCAAGAAGAAGAGTGTACAGGTAGTTCAGCTTGATCTCAAGAGCAAACAATGTTCTCTCCAGTCGAGACAGGGGCTTTTGTCTCTGATATCTCCTCTGTTCACTCTCCTCCACTGTCTGTCGCATACTTCTAGTTGTTTAGATTTAGAGCAGATGACATCCCCATTACTTTTCATGGAGCACTTTTTTTAGGTTAAAAATAAAAAGTAGTTTGTTAACTCATAACTAGAAAAACTGTGCTCTCCATTCGACAAAGATGCAACAAAACACCACAAAAAACATCCCAAATCATTCACAGAAACACCAAAATTCACAAGAAAAAAGGACCAAAAAGATACTTAAAGACCTGAATTTTGGGAGAGAGAAGCCACCACCGAGATTACTAACCCAACATAAAAACTGAAATACCACTTTTGGGACCTGTGTTATTGTGGACTCCAGGCTGTTTGTCATATCGGACAAAAATCCAGCTTCGATATAATTACTGACTGCTTTTAATATAGCTCAAATAGCATTACTTATTAAATTATGCATCTTATGACTATTTTTCACAATGTCGTAATTAAATAATTTGCAAGTGAAATCAAGGTATACTTCTTTTGGCCTTGTAATTGCCGGGTGTAACAATTAATCAGCTTGAGTCAAATAAGCTTCCACAGCGAGGGGTAACTAATCTTATCGGGGCTCGGCTGTGGGTGGATTGTGGCATCGGGTTGACAAATCGTTTAATCTAATTACTGTAGAAGGCTCACGCTATGTGTAAGGAAACTCGCAGCTGACTAGTCTGTCACTGGGATGTGTGGACTATTTATCAAACAGCGGTCCAGTGGAGAAGGCAGGACTCCCCTCTCCCCTGTGTAAGCTCCTGCCCCGTGCTCAGGGGGACGGGGAGCTAGGATGGGGCTCAGCTGTTTGGGCTATTTTTTTTACATTGCAAACTGTGTCTTGGCTGATCTGATTCCGTGCAAGAGAAGCTGTGAACGGTTCATATTTGAAACTGAGAGTTTAATCATTTTAACATTTTAGGTTGAGCATAATTAATAGGCATATGCATTCATTTATCAGTGATCTGTGTGGAATTAACCACATACAAAATCGGAGTCAGATATCTTGATTCATAAACCATAAACATGTCATTTTAAATTAACTAAAGAAGCACGGCTTAGCAGAGGGTACGTGGGATAATTTCAAATAAAAAATAAGGGAGAACTGAAGTGTATTTTTGATTATTATGTTCAAAGAAAAAGCAATTTGAAAACGTTTATGTGTGAAGGCTGAAAGTTGGAGAGTTTTTTTTGTATTTTAACTGAAAAAGAGGAGTTTTAGTCATTCATTTTCTAACTAATCAACAAACCCATCGAGTCAGGGGGAAGTTGGAGTGTAAATGAAAAGCCCAAGGGTTACATGAGACAAAAACGGTTGAGGACCACTGGCATATGGTATAATATTTAAAACAGGGAAGAAATGAACAGTTTACTCAAAAGGAGTAGATTGAAGTTGGCAGAACTTGTGTAGACATGCTGTAAGGCACGTTCATGAATTGTATAATCCGAGAAGGCAACAGTATTGACTACATACCAGCACGTAGACATTTTCTCACTTGTTTATGAACTTGCAAATCAAAGTGAGAACAAAAAGGAAGAATTGAGAAGTACATTATTGTACAAATAGTGAATAGACCTTTTGTGCTTTGTTTTTGACAATATATTTAATAGATACATAAGAACACCTGGATTGCTGTGTATGCACATGAAGATAGAAAGATAACAAGAAAATAAAAAATGAAAGATATACAGGAAAGTGCCTTGGATACGTTTCTTTGTCTTTTTGCTGATCTGCCCATTTATCCTGAAGAGCACCTGGTAGGCTTCCAGCTATGCCTTTGATCCAGTGAGCGCCTCCAGCTACTCCCCTCTAAGCTATGAAAGATTTTTTCCAAGGTATCCATTATATTTGACCAAAAAGGAGACATGAAAAAATATGTAAAATTGAACTTGGACAGATTATATTTAAGATCTGTGTTAGTTGGAGGCTCTGTGTAATTCCGATGGACTCTCCATAGCTACATTACCAAAAGTCAATATGAAAAGAGGACAAGAACAAAACAATACAAGGCAACATGTACAAATAGTTTCAAGATTGTTTATGTAATGCTTGTAATAAGACGTAGCACGTGTAAACTGGAAAATGTTTCCAGCCTTAGCATCCGACTCTGGCAATTCATGAATCTACCTGCTTTCCTTTCCTTCTGTACTGTCTCATTCAATGAATTCTACTGGGCTAAAAAAAACAATGTCATTGTACTCTCCAAAGCTACATTGATCTTAAACTCCCAACTAAAACAGGGAAAGGGAAATTAAAAGAGAACCAATTAAATTCGAGCGATGGATGTCTCGCAATAAATATGAAATATATGTATCTGGTTTTTTCTCCTCATTTCCAGTGCTGCCGACTCTGATTGAATGCAGCGAGGAGGAGTTCTTCTGTGTCACTGATGGGACATGCATCCCTGAGCGCTGGAGGTGTGATGGAGACAAGGACTGTGAGGACGGAGGAGACGAGAAGGACTGTGAGGGCACCAAGAGGATGTGTGACCCCAAAGCCAAGTTCACCTGCAAAGACACAGGTATGGACATTTGTTATAATCAATAATACAGGAGGGTGGTCATGTATCTTAACAGGTGCATGCATGCATTTTTGGACAATAAATGGCTTCACGCAACCACTAACCATGAGAGAAATAAAGGTTTTTGTGTTATACATTACATACTCACCCTGAAAGAATGTCAAGGTATGTAAACCTTTGGCCACAACTGTTTACAAAAAATGTGTAAATGACTCAACTGACCCCCTTTTGCACATGAGCAAACACTTAGTAAATGATCCACATTTAGGGTAAATGGTGGTCATCTTCTGAGAAAACTGTTTAGAGATGCTCAAGTTGTTCCTGTAGGCAACTGTGGCTCACAATACAGTATTCTCCGAATGTCCACCCTAACCCCCAACTACTCATTTACTATATAGTACAGCACTGTAGTAGACTATAGTGGACCCATTCTTTTGGTAATTCGGACACTCCTGGCCGCTGACCACGTGACCCATGTAAAGTGATCTGTGGAGGAGACAGTAGTGAGCAGCGTGTCCCAAATGTCAACAAGATGAGTGCACTGCAACTGCTGGAAAGTTTGCAAAACTCCACTGATGAAGTGAGCTCATTAGTTTGACTACAGACCTAATATTTGGTGTCTTTTGTCATAATGGATTTTGTTTTGTGGGTTCTTCCTATGCATAAGACAAGCATTAGGTGAATATTCCACTATGTATTACTCAATCACAAAAGTCAATAAGTGTCTGAAGATATAAAATAACATCATTACTGTATTTTTTACACTTGAGTCGACTTCACTGAAAGAAAAAAAAATAACCCAAGGTTATGAAATCTGATGTGCATATTTCACTGCGTAAGTCTTGCATCATTTGCCTGAGATCCTCTTTACAGTTTGAGAGCTTTGGCTGTCAGCCTTAACTCGTCTGAAGAATGAACAACATGAACATATTTAATTAGGTCGTAGGCAAAGATTCTTCATGCTTCATCTGTGCTCTGTAGTTAAAGTGTAGGACGTTTCGTTCTTCATCCAAAGGACTTTGTCAGCACTGACCAAACTAGACATGCTCGTGGGTCTTTTATGAAGAAACCAGTAGGAAGTGTTAACCTGTAAGTCCCTCCTCTCTTAGTTCTTAGTTCTAAAGGTTGGAGAAAACACCTTACCTATTTACTGCTTGTTGCCTTCATATTGCCTTACCCTGGGCTTTGTTCTCAGGCTGTTCGCACCTTTCTATGGCCCAGCCTCATTAGCATAACAGAGGAATTACCTATTCACACCTACAGTAACTATTCTCTCATGAATCCATCCTCATGAATCCATCCATGAACCATAATGGGGGACATCGGTTTAATTTAGCACCTACTCCAACAACATCCTGCGCCCAAAACCATCCCTCTGTCATGCTATGCGGCTGGGCCCAGAGACCAGAGCAGGGCCATAGAAAGGTGTGAACAGCCAGGGTAAGGCAATAGGAAGGCAAGGACCAGTAATTAGGTGTGATGTTTTTCTCCAACCTTTAGGACTAAGAGGGGTGGGACTTACAGGTTAACTCCTCCTACTGGTTCATAAAATACCCACAGGCGTGTCTAGTTTGGTCAGTGCTGACAAAGTTCTTTGGATGACACTTAAACTACAGAGCACAGATGAAGACAGAAGAATTGCCTACGATGGACAACTCCTGTACAAATGAGAACCTACACACACACACGGATATGTAACTAGAAACAATGAATATGTATAAGGAAATTGTATTCTTTTGAAACACATCAGGGCATCTGTAATTGCTCCATCTAAATAAAATGGCAATGATTTATAGATCATTTTGTATTTTGAAATACAAGGGAGAAGTATAAAGAGCCTGTGCTTTTGGCCTGACCGCCCTTACACTGATCAGTTCACGACACATATCTAATTAAACTCCTCCGTCTTAGCTCCGCGGAAATACGAGGCTAATGGTTAAAGGCTATGCTCTCCACAGATTTTGAACAAATGTAGGAAAATGTAGTTTTTTTCCCACCGTGCCACAGAGCAAAAACAACAAGACAGCAATAAAAGAACAGTGAGCCCAATTTAATTTAATTTATGGTTTATTTGTCAGGGACAATGCACATTAATAAACATTTTGTGGAAGCGTCGGAGTTGGCCTGCGGGCTGTTATTCATCTGTACTCCCTGGACAGATGTTTAAATTATACATTTTTTCAATTGTTGCAAAAACAGGAGGCACCAACAGGAGCCATGGAAACTAGGGTTTATTGAATTTAGTGCATTCGTCTGCAGTATTAGACTTGATTGACAAATTAAAAGTTCATGTTTAATTTTTGTGATGCCTTATGTTGTGCTCTCTCTCTCTCTCTCTCTCTCTCTCTCTCTCTCTCTCTCTATTTATCTCTGTCTCTCTCTGTTTCTATCCCTATCCCCCCACCTCTTTCTCTCTCTCACTCTCTGTGTTTCTATCTCTGTGTGTGTTTATCTCCCTCCCCCCCCCCCTCCCTCTCTCTCTCTCTCTCTTATTCTCTCTCTCTCTCTGTTTATCCCTATCTCCCCCCCCCTCTCCCTCTCTCTTTCTTTTTTTTTCCCTCTCTCTCTTTCTTTTTCTCTTTTTTTTTTTCTTTTTCTCTCTCTCTCTTTTTTTTTTTTCCTCCCCCCCCTCTCTTTTTCTTTTTTTTT
>OMNZ01043169.1:4051-28624 GCA_900303255.1 Lesueurigobius sanzi | reverse complement strand
GGGTGTGGAACTTTTTTAGCAAAAAAAAAAAAAAAAACCACACCTTGATATTAGTGTGTATTTGACCTCTTAGTGACCCCGTGGCTGTATGGGTGCAGCATGGCACCTTCACTTTCCATCACAGCGGCCTTTATGACGCTCCAGGATTAAATGTTTTTAGGTTTTCACTACATTGCCAGAGATGACTCCATCGGCAAAGAAAATCTACCAGAAACAATAAAGAATTGATCCTGGAGCGTCATAGAGGCCTCCAGGATCAAGAGTTTATTTTTTATCTTATTTTTTAAATCTTATTTAGTGTGTATAAGAGATGCTTGTATAGTATTTACAGAGAGATGCTAAGAGACACTGCTATATTTTTATTTTTTATTATTATTATTACTATTACCTGTTCTACAAACTTATTTTTCTTCTGATAGCACATTTCCTGACTTTTTGCACCCCCCTGTGTGATCCTGTCTTAAGAGCTGTTGTAACAAGTGAATTTCTCCATTGTGAGATCAATAAAGAACCATCTTATCTTCTGGCGCCATGCTGCACCCATACAGTCACGAGGTCACTAAAGGTCAAATACGCACTAAAAAAATATTGCCTTGTTCTTTTGAGGTTGAAAACTCAATAAATCAGGCTAGGAGTCCTTCAAAAATATTGTTTCGTGTCTGTAGGAGCTACTAACGCGGAGAAGTGGTTTCAGAAAATGCTTTAATTTACAATTTCTCATATACTGTAAATCTATGGAGAAGGTTAGGGATTAAATATTGAAAAATTGCTCTGAAAAATATAAACATTTTGAAGTATAATAAAAAAAAATATTTACAATACTTAAAAATGTTATGGCTGTATGTGGTACTTAAGTAGAGATGTAAAAATGCATTGAATGAGAAAATGGCTCTTGAAGTTACAATTTCCAACACAATTCTATGGAAAACATTGACCAGAGCAATAATTAAAGTGTAAAGATTATGTCTTTTAATTGTTTCCAGGTGAAAGGTTATATGCTAAAAGAGTAGACCGGACCAAAACCTAGAAAACATTTTTTTGCTTGCAGGGTCAGCAGGTCGGAGGTCAGGTCGATCTATAACAGGCCCAAAGCTGCAGTAATCAGCTCATATTCATGCAGAGAATGAGTCTTAGGTAACGCTGAGGTTTCCGCCTCTGAGTCTAAGCTGAGTCTGTAGTTGAATGGATTAACAACTGGACAAGTTTATGAATGAAGCGGATGTAAAGTCAGGTCTTCTGTTGAAATGAATGGTGGGTTTAGTGGAACATTTTAGCGGCATCAGTCATGAAAAGTTCAGAGAGAGAGAGAGAGGGGCAGAAGTAATGCTTGTACAGTGTATAATAATGTATCCTGGCCAGCCAACCTATACCTTACCTACCCTATTACATTTTTCTCATAAAAAAGGGTAGAAACACTGTTAATGTTTGATCATATTTTCAGATTTAAAGGCTTAACGAATGCTTTTTAAGTGTCTTGCAATATACAACATTGGTTAGTGATTGTAAGATATACCCATACCACTTACGAACCACAGGTGTAAAGAATCACATTCAACATTTTGTGTTTTTTATTTTTGATATTTATGATAAAGGTATCTATGATATCTACTTTTATAATAAATATATAAGTATATGTATTATCAAATTTTCTATTGCAGGGGTTTTCAACCAGGGGTCGTGGCCCCCTGGTGGTCCATTACAGTACTGCTGGTGGTCTGTGACTTGCTATCCAGTTTAACTACTAAAATACACTAGGCCTGCTGCATATTGAATATTGATGAATATCAAGTTGATATATCTCTTTTAGGCATTTTTATTATTTTAAACATACTGTATGAGAACGCAAAGCATGATTGTAAAATAAAGTATAGCCCTCTTTTTTACAAAAAAAATAGGCCTATATTGCACACGCACACACAAACAGTGGGCCTCAGACTGGACTGCTGCTTAGTCTGAATGGCGGTCCCTGGGGCAGAACCAGTTGAAAACCCCTGATCTATTGTATAATTGTTACAGGAATATTGGGTTTAAATAGACGTCCAGCTGGTTATGTTTAAAATATGTTATTGATCCACTTTTAGAAATTCATTCTGTGTATTTGAGCCATCCTTTGATGTCGCTGAGGTGACCCATCAGGAGCAGTGGGCACCTGTGTCCACAGCACCCAGGGCCCAGCTCCAGACGTGGAGCCAGGCTAATGTTAGAAACACCTGATGGAGACCTACAGCTTGAGGATACAAGAGGAGCTTGGAAAAAGACGTTGGAAAAATCTTCACAAATAAATTTTTTTTATCAAAAGAATCACCTGATGGAGCATTAACCTATTGTACATGTTGTTGATGGGGAAATCGAAGCACAGGAAAGGCCTGAACGGTCTGGGTAAACCCGGGCACTGGTTTTTTACTCCGTCTATGGAACCTTTCTGGATGACTGAGAGCCCGCATTACATAAACAACTTCATGATTGATCTGTTTGACACCTTGACTGACTGTTGTGTGGGTGGTTTTACTGGTATTGTGTCTGGATGGAAATACTGCTGCATCACTATACATCACTTTCCATGAAAGGGTTAAATGTTAAACTATCACCTTTTATTAATGACAAAAATCTCATCTTAAAATCCATAAATACAGTACATTTGACATATTGACAGTAACAGAACAGGGTGTTAGTGGCATTTTGGCTCAAACTGAGGCATAAATAACATGTAAAAGCTTTGGTAACATCTGTTTAGTCAAATACTGCTTTCGCCTAAAAAATACATTCATCAACACTGACATCACATTTGTCTTTCATTTCACTGATGGGCTATAGATACAGAAAGTTCCTTTGGTTTTGAAGATGGTGTGAAGGCAGAAACACTGGTGACCTTTATGAGAGCTGGGGCAGGAGTTGTTGGATCAGCTCCGTGGGGACAGTGCAGACGATCACGGAGGCGGAGCTGTCCACCGTGGACAGGGACTGCAGGTACCTGAGCTGGAAGGCGATGGGAGAGAGGGACGAGGCTGCTTCCTTCAGAGCCCGGGACGCACCGAGTTCACCCTGAGCGGAGATCAACTGACAGAGAGAGAGAGACAGAGAGTGATATTACTCTTTTACAAATACTTCAGACATCTTAGCCTTAGACAGTTTGAAGTATTCAACTGTTATTGTTACAGTTTAAAGTATTTGTTTATATGCAGCTGTACAAAATGCCAGCAGATGGTATTTATGTTCTGGTAAACAGTGCCACAATTAAATTTTGAATAATGTAACCAAAACATGCTAATCTGCGAAAGGAAGAGTTTAACCACAAACAAAATCAGAGCTTCATTGGAGTGTGGGCTGGTGTCGAAGAGGGAGGCGAACTAACTATGCAGGATTACAGAAACACGCAAACGAAACAAAACATCACTCATGAGGATGTGGTTACAAAAAAGTCACATTTATTTACAAAGAAATGGCATTTGACATGACATAATTGTGTATTAGGTTAATCTTTTAGGCCTTGTCGTAAACCCCCTGTACAGAGAGCTGCATTCATATATTTAGGCCTTATCATAAACCATCCAGTACAGAGAGCTGCATTAATATATTTAGGGCTTTGAGAAACTTGGTAATCAGGCTTGAAAAGCACAATACAAGTGAAAGCCATTATTATTATTATTATTATTATAATATGGGCGATGCTAGGAGATATCCCCGTTAGTGTTGTTACATGCCAAAAACAAAATGCCTTAGCTGTTTTTTATTTATCTTGCATACTAGCGGTGCAGGTCCTACAGTACATGACTCTGCACCCTCCAAACTAATGTTAACTCCAGTATTTATATTATTATTATTATACATACTTTACATGGGTCCCGCAATCTGTACTTAAAGTGAGTTTCTGTAAATAAATGGCCGCTCCTACTGTGACAAGCTTTCTACGTACTTTGAACTATTTTCTAGCCTTGACAGCGGTTCATCTTTGCCAGCATAACCAATGTAAACAACCGATATCTAATATGATTAACTGATATGTGGCATTGGAAGCATGTGGTTTCTGCACCGAGTATGAGCGCACATGTTCGTCAACTCTGAAACCCGTCAATAACGTGTGCTGTACCTTGGCCTTGGCTTCTCTTTGGGCCTCCGCCTCCAGAGCCATGCAGCGCACCAGATGCCGGGGCAGCGCCAGCCCTCTCAGCTCCACTCTCTGCACCTGAACGCCCCACGGCCTCGACACGGCATCCATCACCTCCTGCGCGGCGCATCAGGTATTACAATCAACGCATGAATATCTGAGACTGAAGCTTTGGACAGAATTTCCACCAAATACTGTACCTGCCTACCTGCTTAAAACCACTTGTAGTATTTTTTTAGTAGGTTCAGGCAGTAGACCCAGAAACATGCACAATAAACTAAAACCTCTAGCTATGCAGTGCTGGCTCTTGACCGAAAACAAGATAAGAACAGTAGAAAAAATAAAGATCAAAATCGTAGATCAAAAAATTAAAAACAAGCCCTATTTAGTAAAAAAAAAAAAGCCTTGCAGGTTTTTCTCTCCAAAAACTTAGGTGCTTCTGTGTCTTTTTGTTGATTTTTTCATGGACATGTTGTTTTTCTGCGTCTGAATGTTATCTGGATGTTTCTTTGTGGGGTTTTGTCACGACTTTTTTGATATCGCTCTGTGTGTAGTGTTAAAATTGTCTTTTATTCATCAATAGTTTGAGGAAAACAAAAATATTGATTCCCTTCATGTGCTTTATGTGTAATTAGAAGAATGGGCCATAAGAACATATAACATTTGTCAATTTTCTTTTTGGAAATTTCTTCCACAAACGGTTTGCTTAGAGGACAAAAAATTTAGTGAAGAACTGACCTCCATTTTCTTGGCCAAGCTGCTCCTGTTTGAGACCAGCTCCGACAGAGAGTGGGACCCGACAGCGGCCCTCAGAGTCGTCTGGACCAAGAGCTGCGTGACCAGATGCCCGTTCCGAACCCGCGTCACCCACAAAACCGGATCCACCACGCGATAAAACATCACTGCGTCCATCTTTAAAGGCACCGCGTCTGCCGTCAGCACCTGAGGAGAGAGAGGAATTCAACTGTGAATGTCAATGGTTTTCAAACTTACTTTACAGTATTTACCACCGATTTACAGTACAATACAAATTTTGGAGTAATAACTATTGTTTTGTTCACTTCTTTTTGATTAGTATGGCGTAATTGTATGTGTATGACTATTTGAGAAGCAAAATAATAATATAATAATAATTTGTCATGCTGATTGACACCATCTTTAGACCATGGGGAACAAAATTAGACTATGAGGGGCCACAATAGTCTCCTTAATCTTCCTAATCATAGCCCCATCGAGTGATCATTGTGTGTATTGGTAAGAGGTGAGCAGCAATAGCCTGAGTGATGTGACTTAATCTGACCAGCTGAGGTTGGATGCTGAGGCAGATGGTCCTGAGATCAACCGTTTGAATCTCGTCCAGCCACGGGATGATCCAGAACAGACCTGCAACACAGATACTTCAGAATCAATACCAATGCAGACATAAAAGTGGGTCACACACTAGAAAAAATTACTGTAGTACAAACACTAGTTTGTACTGTAAATGCTGTATAATTATTTAAAAGAGTGAAACATACAGTATGATACACAAATGCCATGGAAGTGCAGTAAAATTGGCAAAGCTGCCTTTTTGGATGGCATTTTCTCTGTTTAATTTTTTTTTTAAATCAGCAACTAGACCGTACCTGGTCCCTTGACTCTGCCTTTTACGAATCGCCCCAGTCTGAAGACGACAGCTCTCTCGTACTCTTTAATGATCTGCAAAAATAAACAATTCAAATACACATAGAGGATTACACAAAACAAGGGCTGCACAATGTGAGAAAAATTGCAATACTGTATTCGATAACTGTGGTAAATATTGCGATAACGACATTATTGCGAGATTTTACCCAAACTTTTCAAGACGTTCGTTCTGATAAATGTAAACCAAAAATTATAAGGGGTTTGTTCTTTTTTCACTAAATTGTGTCAAAACAAGACTTCAAAAATACAAAATCTTCACAAAAAACAGCTAAAATTGACTGTAATAACTTTTGTTTTAGGCTGTATTAGCGAAAAAACATGCAAATCTCAATCAGATGGAAGACTAAAAGATTTTGAGACATCGCGTGGCTTCTAGCAATCGGGATATTACGTGACCTAACCATAATTTGCCGATAAATTGTGCAGCCCTTTTGTAATTTTGACTTAGTTTGTTGGATATTAATATCTGTGGTCAGTATTAGTTTTACTTCAGTAAAGTAGCAATTTAAAGAAAAGTTGTGGTACAAAAAAACATTATTCTTGTTTATACATTTCATGTCCCGAACTTACTGTCCAGTTGTGGGGTCTCTGTGCATATAGCCCATAATAAACATTGTAAAAAATGTCACATGAGGGAAAATTTTAGTAAAAAATGTATCTCTCTATAATTGTGTTAACTATATGTTTTAGTAAAAATGTTGTCATGTACGTCATATGCACTTTAAATTAATAATACAGTGTAGGCTTGTTTTGAGACATCATTCCCTAAAAATATGGAATTTACCGAGTTTAACCCAATCCCCAATGAATATATAAGTTTCTTTAGTGTTTTAGTGATTTGTGTTTACCGTGGCACACCCCCATATCGTGAAGGGGAAGGTGAGAGCGATGTACAGCACAGACAGAGCGGTCAACACTGATTCAAGGGTTGATTCCAGCCAGGTCCGCCTCCCTCCATCTGCCCACACAAAAACAACACAAATAAACCCCAAACCCGATAAACAAAAAAAAAGAAATACCCAGAAACTAGCTTAAAAAAATACGAAGGAAAAAAAAAAATCTGTCGTTAGCATCTTGCATGTTCCGACCTTTGTGGAGATTTTGCTGACTTTCTGGGTCACATTGACGTTCACTCGTGCGGAGGACTCCAACCTTGTTACCGCCCAACATCAGCCTCCTCCGGGTCACAGCGACACCAAATAGTTAAAATAACAGGCGTTTCTGAGGGAATAATTACAGCGATAATCTATCTATACGTGTTTGTTTATTACACGCTAGTTAGCGGATTAACGTTTTCAAAAGCCACTTCCGCGTTACGTTGCTATGGGCGACGGAGACACGCCCCCCTCGGATGTTGATGTCAAAACGGGGTTAAAAAGGACACTGTGAGATTATTAGTATAATAATAATGCTTTTACTTAATTTTCTTACACCAGTTCAAAAAGTATTGGAGTAAAGTGTTATTTCTGGCTTTAGAGTAGGTTTCTGTACTTGTATTCACAATCATCATACAATTTTCTTATGTAAAGTTGGCTAACTACATACCTAAAATTTGGAGATACACAGCACTTTATCTTGTTATTTTTTCTTTCTTACTCACATCACTCCACTGAGATGAATTGTGCAGGTAAGCAGACATGGAACTGACTAAAAACATTTCTTGTGTTACCGGACTTGACTGTTTCTCACAGATACAATCACAGACGGAAATCCATGAATGAATGAACACATTGGCCTGTCACTCGAAGCATATTCAGCATTTTAAGACTTTTCATTTACTTTGTTGTAGAAATTGATGATAACAATTACAACAAAACAATGGTAATCATAATCATGTTTATGTAAATAAAAATGGTTGTCCAACACAGAGGTCTGTCAATGACTGAATATTTTGAGTTCTGACAGAGAATTTTAAAGGATTGAACATCAAGCCATCATCATCTTTTGAGAGTTTTACACACAAGTTTTAACACATGTTCCATGATTCTGCTCACAAATTATATTTAGATTTGCATCCATTTATCCTGTAATCTACTAGGTATAGATCCTTTCGCTGCTTACATCATCAGTGACATCAGCTGGAGGCAGGAAGTGAGTAGGAGAAATATGATTGAACTAAAAAATGTCTTCCTGTTGTGGCTTTAGGTGCAAGAACAAGAGGAATGACATACTGTCTGTATATCTGATATTTCCAACAACAGTTAGACATTTGTTTATCTTTACTATGACAACAGCTACAATGGAAATAGATAGGGGTCTCGCTTTCCGCCTCCAGCTAAGCCCGGGATGTTTACAAACAATGAAAGGGTCTATATAATGAGAAATTAATTAATGAAGGATAAAAAAAAAATAGCTCATGACAGATTTTTCACAACCCTGTCCTTCAAAACGACACCACCGGTCCAACATAACATGTTTATTTTTCCTATGTACTGTATGCAAACTTATGGCCCACCCTGTATATTTACATACTTTTTATAGATGTTCATGTTAAAAAGATCAAATATTGATATTGGGGATATACTTAGAGTGTTTTCGTTACCTTTATACAAAATTAAGTCAATTTTAGAAAAGCCAGTTTGATTTTGTATAGCTTAATTATATGTTTTATCAAATGGTTTACAGTAAATTGAGCCTCTGTGTTTGCCTATAAGCAGATCACACGTATGAGCCACTAGTGAAGGCGGTGAATGAAACAAAACATGCTCTATACTGGCCTCACTCACATCCTCCTCATATGCATTAAACCAAACTTCCTGCTTTGGTTTTTACCTCGCTTTGCCTTCTGTCACTTTTCAGCTCAAACTCCTCACAACTGTCTCCACTTCACTCGTATCAGACCGGCGTGCTACACTGCATCAATGGAGATTTCAGTGATTTGAGGAGTTTTACTGGTAAGAAACATTTTGTATTTACTTCAGGGCTATCAAAGTTAACGCTTTAACTCACAATTGATCAGAAAAGTATGAATGCTTTAATCATGGATTAATTCAATTCAATTCAAGTTTATTTGTATAGCACATTTTAAAACAACTTCAGTTGACCAAAGTGATTCACAGTCACAACATTAAAAAAAACAGTTATATACAAACAACATGTTAAAAAACAGTAATCCAAGATACACTCGACTAGCTTAATAATACTATTAATGGCAACACATTCCAAACAAAGTCATATTTAGACATGTGAATTTACCTGTGACATTTGTAAACATGGAGGCCTAGACTTGCCAATTTATTTGCAATTCAACATTAAATCTACATTTGGTTATCTGAACATGAGCATGATTTTGTCAGTTTGGAGCAGTGGTTATTTTGTTTCCGTTATTGATGACTAAAAGTCAATCTCCAAATATTTCCAAAAAATAAAATATCAGTATTTCTGTGGTGAAGGATTCTTTGGTGTCTAGGTCAACAGAAAGAAAAGAGGGAAAGTGGACACAAAGTGCTCAGGAAGTCAGTTACAAAGGTAATGTTTTGGGAAAGGTGCTCTTTGGCGTTTGGGGAACAGAAACTCAAGAGAAAATCAAAGAACCAAGGCACTCCTCCCATACTACAACTGTCTATTTACATTAATTTTTCTAAAAAGCCTTTATTGTACTGGACTAATACATATTCAAATCTTTTAAAACATGTTGCTAGTTTCTTCCACGTATATCAGCTCCAACAAAGCCTTTCTCACTTCTTGTGTTCTGTTTTAAAAGATTTTAATATGTATTAGCTTGGTACAATAAAGGCTTTTTAGGAAATAGAGAATTGTAGTATGGGAGGAGTGCCTTGGTTCTTTGTTTTTCTCTGGAGAAAGAAAAGAGGCTCTACCTGCATCAAAATTCTCCATATTTACAATATCTGTAAAAACCTTTATTCAAAGAAAAAAATGCCTCTCTTTTTCTGCAAATATTTTCATTAATCAAAGGCAAGGTGGTTCTTGCCTCACAGCGAGAAGGTCCCAGGTTTGATTCCAGTACTGAGCCTTTTGTTGTGGAGTTTGCATGTTCTTCTTGTGCTCCTGTACTGGTTGATGCTCCCTACTGTTCATCACAAATTCCATGGGTGATTATGAGTTTAACAAATCTCAAATATATGTCTCTCAGTACGATGTGTTACCGAAATACCCAAAAGTTATTGGCTGCATTTATATAGCGCTTTTTTACCTACTTTAGGGACTCAAAGCGCTTTACATCAAGAAACAACTCGTCTATTCACACTCTCATTCATACACCAGTGTACGCAGACACTGGAGGCACGGTGGTGGTCAAGTGTCTTTCCCTAAGACAATACAACAGTGTGCACCTGCAGGATTGAAACCACCAACCCCCCGGCTACAACACGACCTACTCTACCATCATTAAATCATTAGTGTGATGTCGCTCGATTAAAAACACGTTAAGGTAAAAGATTAATATGAAAGGTTTATTGACCCATCCCCACAAAAATATGATCAGGTTCATCATTTGTAGATTTTCTGTTTGAAGATTGGAGCTGTTTTTGGAGGTCTCTCTCTCCCATACCTAACTTAACCTAGGAAATTTCAATCTTTAAGTCTTTACCGTTCATTTTTAAATTAGTTTTTATTAAGGTAAAGCAGACTTTAACGATGTTTTGATCACTTTTTTTGCTTTCATTGTTTCGTAAAGGTTTAAATTGTTTGTGAAAAGTAATTCCTTACTTTCCTAACACATTTCGAACATCCCACTTTGTCACAGCTCACAGGCATGAGCGCATTGCATCACTTTCAGGGTCACTTTTCAGGGTCACTGTCACAATAATGCTGACTACAAATCACCTGCTAGTTCTTGAGCAGAAAAAAGTACTTTATTATTAGATGTCTTCTTCACAAATGTCTACTTTACAATTTACTGAAGGAGGACAAAACCATGTGACCCATCCCTCAATGTTGGAGAAACCCTCTCCAGATCCAGGTTTAGTTGGGGTTACTGGAGTACAAGCCTTTTGTGTGGAGGAAATAGAGCAGTGTTTCCCAACTAGGGGTACGGGGTTCACGAGAGCTTAACAGGAGGTACTACTTGGAATAATTTCGTGAAACTGCATTGTATTTTTGATTGTTATGTTCATAGAAAAGCTATTTAAAATCTTTAGTTTGAGAGTTTTCAGTATATCTTTTAACTGATAAATAGGAGCTTTAGTCATTCACTTTCTAACTAATAAACGAAACCATCAAGGCAGGACGTACTCAGAGCATAAATGAAACCAAAAAAGATTGGAAACCACTGATCTAGAGGAAACCGGTGCCAGGACCATGGCCAGGGGGACTATGGTCCTGGCTGGAGTGTTTATGTTTTGATCAGTGGTGGAAGAAGAACTCAATTTTCTTACATCAGTAAAAGTGCACATACAGGAGCAACACATTTTCTTGAGTAAATGTAAAAGTATGAGATTGAAATTCGACTTAAGTAAAAGTATAAAAGTGTCCTCTTTGAAATGTGCTTCATGTTATGCGCTGTATTTTTATGTGTATTTGTGTCAAACCAGGTCTAAACCAGGACTAAACCATGTCAAACAGAGACAGAATGAGCCACTTAACACACCTAGAATGTGTACTTTTTACTTGTACATGTACTTTTTATTTAAATTTGTTCCCCCACTGGTTTTGCTTGATGGTGGAAACACACTGGGACACTGGGTGAACATGCAAACTCCACACTAAAAGGCCTAACATTTGTCCTGAAAACAAATCCTGTCTCCAATTCACACTTCACTGAGCTCATTTTGAAGTGTAGAAAGTGCAGCAATCCATCAAAAATACCAGACTAACCCCTGTGTCTCGGTGCAGGTTGGTGATGATGGCAGCGGACTTGCCCCTCTGTTACCACGGCGCCATCAGCAGGAAGGACTGTGAGGAGCTGATGGGGAAGAAGAACAAAGATGGCTCTTACCTGATCCGCGACAGTGAGACCATCCAGGGCGCCATGTGTCTCTGTGTCTAGTGAGTCCAATACACAATAAGCACAAACCTTATATATTTACAAGGGCTGCACATTGTATCGCAAAATATATCATAAGGCAATATTAGGTGACGCATTACCCGAATCGCAAGAAGTCGAAATACTTCATCATGTTTTCCGTCTGACTGAGATTAAGACATTTTTTTTTCAGTGTTTTTTGGCACAATTTGCCAAAAAACAAATGACTGTGCTTCCCCATTTAGTATATTTTTAATCATAGAAAGGGCTCTGCATGCTTTCATGTAACACACTCTCTGTGGGTGTGAACCAGAGATCTTTAAACCGTCTGTAACTGCAAAACGCTGCTGCTCGGCTGCTCACTAACACCCGCCAGCACAGCCACCTCACCCCAGAGTTGTGCTCTCTCTCCACTGGCTCCCAGAACGTGCCAGGGTTGATTTTAAACTTTTAATGTTTGTTTTTAAGTCTATTGCACCGTCGCGCTTATAGCAGGATCTGATATCACCAAGTAATTAAGAGTCCAGGCCAGGGCCAATGTCAAAGTTGTTTGCCCAGGACCAATGTTACAGCCAATCAGTTGTGCTAGATCGTCGGCTCGGGCGGGACGGTCTGCTTTGAAAACTTGAGATGTCATGACAAAAATTAAGTTTAGGAACAAGGAAATCTTTAAGGTTAGGGTTAGGTATATTTTCAGACAAACCAACTCATAGATCTATCAAATTACAGCAGATCGTTCCCTTTTCCTGAACGTATTTTTTGTCGTGACATCTCAAGTTTTCACCCCTAATTGGCTGCTGTAACATTGGTCCTGGGCAAACAACTTTGCCATTGGCCCTGGACTCTTAATTACTTGCTGATATCAGATCGTGCGTCCTACTTATGTGAACTGCTGCTTGCGCATCAGCCCAGTGGAGCACCGCGGCCTTTAGGGCAACAGCTGCTGGAGCTCCCTAGACTAAATAAAAGCAGTGATGGTTCTTTTTCTGTGGCTGGTCCCAGGCTCTGGAACCATCACTGACCTGCCTTTATCTTAAGCTAAATTGAAATCTCACCTGTTTAGAGTTGGTTTTTGCCTGTTTTTGAATTTGTATTTTATATGTTTTATAATAATTGTTGTCTTTTCTGTTGAAGTGTTTGTTTTAGTACTGCACCAAGAGATAAGATCGTTCTTTATTGATCTCACAACGGAGAAATTCACTTGTTACAACAGCTCTTAGGACAGGATCACACAGGAGGGGGTGCAAAAAGTCAAATGTGCACATGATTTAAAATCTTGCGCTTTAAAAATTGTATATTATATGATTAAATATAATGTGATGCTGATCACGTGTGGACTGCACAAATGAGCGGCGTATACTGTGGATCTTCTCGGCATCAAGGGTCAATGTTTCGGCTCTTGGTCTCTGACTAGCCACCCCTTGTCTAATGTCAGAACTAAACTACAGCTAAATATACTTTTGTTCTTCTCTGCAGTATGAAGCATGTGGTTTACACGTACAGGCTGCTCAAGACGCTCTCTGGACAATACACACTTCAGGTAAAGGACATTTGTTTTCATATTGTATCTCATGCCTGTGAAAACAAATCCTTAACAGTCTTGGATATTGCATTAATAATGATATTTTACCAAACAATGTCAATGCAAAATGCTACTGTAGACTAAAACAAGCGATTAGTTTCCTGCTCTGTGCCAAATTAAAACAATCAGACAAACTCCAAACCAAAGTGTTGGAAAATTTGACCCCAATTAGGAAGATCATGACAAAAAAATAACTTTGGCAATCATTTCAGTTACATTTTGGGCTGAGTAAAGTAAAGTAAAACTGTGGAAATGAACATATAGATCTCAGCTTCTAACTTGACAATGATTGGACAATTGACAATACTTTTGTAATAACACTAATGCTTTGGTCTTATATAGTGCTTATAACACTTCTAAAGAGCTTATTATTGAGCGAAATATACTTGAAACGAGCTGTAGTTAATAGATAAAAGAGTAGATTTGAGACAAACATTTTGAGATTCAGAGACTTCATGAATGAGTAAACCCTATAAATCCAGGTCTAAACCAGGTCTAAACTAGGACTAGTCTTAGACATAGTTTTGTGTTGGGCTTATCGGGTTAATATCACTTATAACAAGTAGTTAATAACTGAAATTAAAGCCTTATCTCATTCTAACTACCAGACAACCTAGACAGAATATACTTTATACTTTATTTACTTTCCAAACTGAGTCACAGAATCTAAATTAAAAACCTAAACCAATACAAATCAAGACAAAATTCAGAAGAAATAATCCTAATATATCCTAAAATCCAAATCCTATAAAAATGTTCGTCGTAGGCAAAGATTCTTCAGTCTTCATCTGTGCTCTGTAGTTGAAGTGTCGGATGTTTCGATCTTAGTCCAAAGATCGTCATCAGCTTAATATAGAAATGTTGTTTAAAAGTCTAAATATTGCTAAACAACATATTCTCAATTTAGACAGTAACACTTTATAATAATGGTACACAAATTAATGTGTGTTTCATCATGAATCCATCATGACTCCATGAATGAAGTCATCATGAATTCACCTGCATTCATTAGGATTCATGATGAAATAGTCATGAATTAGCATGCTTAGGTAAAGCAATGAATTCATTAATGACAATCAATAATTTATCATGGTCTTTGCACAGAATATGGAGACGGTGGCAAGGCCCAAACTTTATATAAACTTACAGCAAAAAATAATTCATGATCAGTTCATCATGAGTCCATTATGAATGTGCCCCTTACACTAAAGCATTGCAGCTTTGCTAACTTTAGATATGGAACCTGTTTTTAAAGAGAACAGAACACAGAAGAGAGCATAAATGAATACGGTACTAAAGTTTATTCAGTAATTTTGCCATTTGAGGATATGCCACTGAGTGTTATGTGTTGAAGCTGTCACTGCTTTAGTTTAAGGGGCACATTCATCATGAACTCATCATGAAATGAAGGGTATATTTACTTTAACCTCTTAAGCCCGAGACCTTTTTCTCCAAAAGTAATTTCTTTACATCATAGGTGTACATGGCTAATCTTGTGTCCACACATTTGGTAGAGCTTAGGGATGACTGTGGAAGTGAAATAAAAATAAATGATGTTGTTTGACAATAAAATGAGGTTGCCATGGGTTTGAATGAATTTCCGCCTCAAAAAAACAACAACACATTTTTCCGCAAAAAGGTCTTTTTCTTCCCTGTGGTGGAGCAAATAACAACAGAAATGGATAATCCCACATCAGCTGTCACTAATTTGCAACTTTGGAATATTTTGCTGGGTAAAACACATACGTCAGTAACTGAAAGTGCATCCCCATAATTGGGGGCTATCTTAAGAGGCTTAAGAGGTTAATGTAATAACTTAAATTAGCAAAGCTGCAACACTTTAGTTTAACAGGTACATTCATAATGGACTCATGATGAACTATCATGAATTATTTTTTGTTGCAAATTTATTTGAAGTTTGGGCCTTGCCACCGTCTCCATATTCGGTGCAAAGATTTCATCATGATCATCATGAATTCATTGCTTTAAGTAAACATGTTAATTCATGACTATTTAATCATGAAGCCTAATGAATTCATAACGAATTCATGATGAAATATGCATTAATTTGTGTACCATTATTATAAAGCTTTCCCATTTAAACTGTGTGAAAAGTTGTAAACAGGCCGTGTGCGTGACAGAAGTGTCTTTGTGATATATAGTGCGTTCAAGTGATAACATTTTATTAAATTATATGATGTGCAGCCCTGGAAGCAGAGTGTGAGGCAGTGGTCTAGATTTGACCCTAACACTTTGCAACGCAGCGTAATACTCAATGAAGAGCAAAACCACACGCACACGTCTCCAACCATCTTGTGCGACAACATTTTTAACACACAGTTTGAACCCAAAATGGAAACTCTATAAGCTGTAGGTGGATGGAGCCGTGATGTCACTTGTTTTTTTCCTCCAATAAAATATATTTGATTGGCATTATTGCTGCCAATGTATGTGTAGATGCGTGTTTTGATGCACGTTTCCACTGTGGGCTATTACAGGATGTTATATATGGACAGAAATAGCCTATATTGACACACACACGTGGCTAATGTGACCGAACCCAGGGAAAGTTTGATAATCAGTTTCAGCAGGTTGTACATTTATGAGGAAATATGGGTTTAAATATGGTTAAATTGTAGGTTATGTTTGTCAGGTCATGACTGAGTTTCATTTCATCATGTAACAGCTGACTTTGTAAAACTCACTTTGTAAATAACATGAGAAATATACTTTGGCATGGCTTTCTGATTGTACCTGGACTTATTTTACTTATTTTCCGCTACTTGTAGTTTGATAATGCTGTATCTGTGGAAAGTATCAATCTTAGTTTTACTTAGTGAACTGGCAATAGGTTTCGTTCACTTTAAAAGCAGAGGGGGACATAGGAGAAAAAAACTGTTTTTGAAAGAAATTTCCCAAATTAAAATTGACAAATGCTGTATTATTTGAAAGCTATTGGATTCACAAACCTGCCATATTATTCTCATGGCTGAAAGTCCATTCTACTGGCCAACATCATGCACATGTTTTTGAATATTGTCACCACTTTTAGACACCTTTATGAGAAAATAATTTGACCTTAGCTCATACAGTGTGTGCTGATAGATTTTTAAACCTTAGACTCTTTAGAATCTTGTGATGCTTTTACTTTGCTGGTCAAATGACTCAAACTAAGATTAAAAAAATACTCTAATAGAGGTCATGCGTGTGATGTCGTAACATAGGTAGATAGATCAGATAACTGCCACATAATGAAGAGGGAAAACATTTGTGGATTTTTTTATTTGAGATTTTCTTCAAAAACTCTCTCCCGCGCCCAGTTGTACTGGCCTCTGCTCCAACTGAAATTATGGCATCAATTTCTAGAACATGAACGCAAACATCCATTTAACTCACTGCAAGTATATTTCTGCTTTCCCTCGAAGACAAACGGAGGAGAAGCGCTGTTCTTCAAATCTCTGGACGACCTCATCCGGCATTACAAGAGGAAAAACCAAGGCCTGGCCATGCACCTGCGACACTCGGTGAAGAGGAAGACCGCTCTGCTGATACGCGCCACGAGACAGATCCAAATCGAGAGCCCCCCCCCCAGGCCAGACCCCAGGCCAGATCCCAGGCCAGACCCCAGACCAGTCCCCAGACCAGTCCCCAGACCAGTCCCCAAACCTGAGGAACCCCGGGACCAAAGAAGACCTTCCAGACCAGAACTACCGCAGTCCCCGAGAGGAGCAGGGGAGCGGAGGGAGAGTCAGGCACATTACAATCATCCCCGGCCGGTCCAGCCAGTTGAGCATGAAGAAGTGGAGTATGAGAGTAAGTTTTTCATTTATTTATTATGAGACAACGGCTAAATGAAGCCTAGGGAGCGAGGAGGGGCTTTGAACATATGAAAATAAAAGAAAATAAGTCATTTTTGTGTTCTCAGACATTAGCGACTTAGAAAGAGAAGTTAGATATTCCGAGGAATGGCAGATTGTCACAGTATGGGTGTTCATTATGGAAATCCTACCGCTTCTGTTGCGTCCTGTGCACGTGCCCACTGAGGAATAAACGTTGTTTTTTTGTGTGTGCAAATTCTCATGACTAAAAACAAAAAGATGACTAACGAATTATGACTCTCTGTTGCTCATAGCTTTACATTTGGCTGCATAGGGTTTCCCCCACCTCCCAATTACACTTAGACAAACTTTATTGATCCACGGGGGAAATGCATGCTCTTTTAATGACTTTAAGGACTTTGAAATGTTTTTGCAAAGGTATAGCAAAATGACTAATTCCAGTGTATTTTGTCATACTCTGCTGCCATTACGTGTAGCCTAAAAAAAGTCATATTATTTTGAAGAAGTCTAAATTATGGGTTAGAACTTTTGCGCATAAGAAAACCCCAGGACTACAAGGCATTTTAAGGTTTGCAGAGGTCTAATGATTAAACAATAACCTAAATAATTGCAGTTTTTTTGTGGTAAGTTTTGAAATTCATGTTGCCATTGATTAAATTCATCCTGCAGTTCCTTGGTTGATTTCTTTTCAGCTCTGAGCAACTCTTATCTCGGATTTCTGGTCTAAGAAACTGAAAAGAATTTGTCCAGACATCAGACGTCCACTTGCTAAAAGGCTTTATTTGAGTACTAATTATTACATTTGTGCTCACTACTCGACAAAGGCTTGTAGGAGCCGATAAGCGTGGGAGGAACCTGCAATATGTTTCAAAAGATTTTAATATTTTCCAGCTCACCACAATGAAGACGACTTAGAAAATGTAAATAGAGAATTTAGATGTGGGAGAAGTGCCTTGGATTGGAAAGTTTCTGTTCCAGCGACACCAAAGAGCACCTTGCCTGCGTTTCATTTATTAAATTTGTATTCTTATTGCAGATCTTCCAGATTACGTGGATGTCGTTGAACCTTCGTAAAAAACAAAAAAACAACAGGACTCAAAGATGTGGTATCTCTGAAGACTTGGTTACTATAAAGGACAAACCAGGATTGCACCAGGTCTAATCCAGGACTGACTTGGAGATGAGTCTTTATGAGGTCCCTCTCTGTTGACAGGCCATAATGTAAAATGTCTTCATGTCTGCTGTGGTGGTGCTGAACTTAAGCCGTGAAATCGAAAGTGTAAACAAAGACAAGACCCTCAACCTCAGTTTTAACACATTTGTGAGACAACTATACTTTAAGAGCCTAAACAGGAACAAAAGCATGGTTTAGAACCGTGCGGAGCTGACTTGATGCATTCTGATTCTTGCTCTGTGTTAGTTATTTGTGGTAATGGCATTTCTGTGAAAGCTACTGTTGCTCACATCAGCTAACCACATTCACACAGTCGTATCATGTCCGTCCAGTTCAGTTGCATCTGTTTGTATGCAACTCCATTACTGTAAAGTGTAATTTTGTTTATTATGTCAAACTTTGTAAAGCATAAATATAGGTGGATAAACTGTAACTGATTTACTTTGAGAGAGTTTCTTCATTTTTGTTGGTATGGCAAAGCTTATTGGAAGTTTTAATTGAAAGTCCATGAAAAATGCAGGGGAAATGTAAGCTTATTTAGATTCATCATTTTACTTGACAAAATCAGATAAAATATGCAATACATGACGTCTAATTTTCCCAGTAATGCAGTGCATTAAAGTGAGTTGTTAATTTGAAACAGAAATATGCCTAGATAGCATAATTTACAAAGTTATAAAACCTACTAACATTTTTTAATCATCATTTTAGTAAGAATTTGTTGATATTTAAGTTTGTAAATAGTTCAAATTAGACTAAAACTAAATTAAAAGTAGTAAATGACACAAAAACTATGACTAAAATATCCAGATATTTTTGTAAAACCAAAATAAAAAGAAGATAAGGGATTAAAACATCAAAACTCACTGTTTGAAAGAGCCTCTTATCAGTTAAGTTAAATGCCAAAGGAACAAGTCTAGTGCTGTGTTCATATGGAAGAAAGTCCATGAAATAGTTGATATGTGTGAATAAAATAATATACAACTAAATTACATTACCGCCAAAAGAGTAAGACTAAAAAAAAGTGCACCCTACTTAAAGGCACTGTAGCTACCTGATTTTTTTATGACAAATCATGAAAGAGGGAGCAAGTAAACGAAATTGATAGCTGTGGTCTAAACACCTCCCATACTTTCAGAGCACATTTCTAAAATCACATTTCTTCACAGAGGTGAGTCAATGAGTTCATAAGCACATTTCACAACTAGCAGGGTCACTTTTTATTGTCAGTGACACAGGAATGCAAGAAAACCAGCCTGAAAACTCATGAAATGGACAAAAATAAACCTTTATATGTAGAGGAACAGAATTATTCCCACAAAGTTTATAATATAATAAAGGAGGGGGGGAAAACTTCATTCCGTTACTAGGAAAAAACAGGTATAGTTAAGTGCCTTAAGGACAGGATTTGCTACTTGTAATGTTGTAAACACTGTAAGAGCGCCCTCCTCTGGTCATAGCGCAGAGACGCAGTCATGCGGTGGTGGTTAGTGTAATTACACAGCGCGCTAACATGAGCCCATGAGGCAATGTGCTTACGAAAAACATCATGGATAAACAAGACAACCAGCACCACTGAAAACTGGCCTTTATCTGAATAAACTTGACTTTTGCGGTAAGTACGAGCCGCTGTCAACGCACATCCATTCATATTGATTAGCCTACACATTTAGTTAGCATGCTAGCTAGCTAACATAGATGCTCTTTTTTTTGGTTATGACTCCAAAAATCCAAGTTGTCACGAGAATTGAAATATTCTTGACCTATTTCATTATAATTAACCATCTCCCCACCTTATGCTAATACAGTTTTCTTACTTTTTGTGGATGATATACGCAAATATGAGTGATTTAAACCACATGATTTGATCGGCTTGTGTTGATGCTAGCTTGTCGGCTAAGTTATGAAAACATACTTTTTAAACTACATGCTAAAATACAGAGCTATTTACAAAGACCGAGCCACTAGGATGTTGTTGTTGATGCTTCCCTGGCTCTCCTTTTGGATTGTGTGGCTTGTAAATTAACTATTAATAGCTAGATGAGTCAGTTTGTGTGTGGAAAAAAGAAGTAGGCTACGTTTATCATCTTTATCTTACTACTACAAACTTATTTCCTTTCGGTAAGAACGCCGAACTGTGGGGCTAAATCGGGTTAAACCTAATCTAGACTTTTCTCACATTGTGTTTGTATTTCTATCTGGCAAAATAGCCTCAACTAATCTCTTTTGTTGGCAGATTTGACCACGTAAGCGGCTGTTATTATTATGGCAGAGACGGGGGTTGGCTCTGTGTCAAACTGCTTAACCATTGACAAGAAGACACTATTTGTTTTAGTACATGCCTGGTATTATTTGAGTGTCAGCAACACAGGATAAGCTTGTGCCAGTGTGTTGAATGGGATTATGCTGGAAAACGCGATTGTTATGGTGAATTATGGCGTATAATAACCAATCATGCGGTTAGTAGTAGCGTTAGTACTATTAGCAGCATGCAGTGGAGGAGGCACAATTTATTGCAAATTTCTCTGTAATTCCTGGGCCAATCGTCATGAAACAAAACTTTCACAAGGTTCAATGTCTAGTTAGTAGTAGTACATATGAACTATTGTCTAATTATTTTCCCATTAAGGTGTCCAAAAGTGGAGATCATATTCAAAAACATGTTGGCCATTAGACTAATATGGCAGGTTTGTGAATCCAATCACTATCTAATGATCAGGAAAAACATTTGGAGATAGAGTTGAATTGGCACCTGCCCCCAGCACACTAAATAAAAATGATTTAAAGCTATTGTGTGGTTTTATGTTTTAGTAAAGGGAACATTGGGACAGTTACTATTTCAGTATCATAAAGTTATATCAACAAAATGAAAGTCTTCACTAGAGAAGAGCAGTGTGCCAAATAGGGTCACATCTTCTGTTTATCACTAAATTAAAAAATTTATAAATAAATAGTAAAAGTTCTAGCATCCTTTGGCCGTAACTTTTTCAATTCAAGGCCTGATGCTGTAGTAGTCATCATACTAACTAAGCTACTATTTTAATACATGTCTGTCATCGATGAAAGAGAAGCTTGTGCCGGTGTGTTCAATGGAGCGGTCAATTTATATGGTGAAATATAGCGTATAATGTAAGAGCCAATCATGTGGTAAAGTGTAATTAGCTGCAAACAATGGAGGCATAAGTTGTACATGGTTTTATTGCAAGGGAACACCATTAAGAGAGTGGCAAATGTAATTACAGTATGTTTGATGCAACACTGATGGTACAAACATCATTGGCGTGCTAGATAAAACTTTACTGATCTCACAGTGGAGAAATGTACTTAACCAAAGTTGCAATGGCTAACATTATACATCAATAATTTGAAGTTCACATTAGGACCTGGTGTGAACTTTTGTGACCTAGTGACTAGAATCAGAATCATAAAACTTTATTAATCCCATAAAGGGCAATTATTTTCAGTTGTGTGTCCAAAGATGAACAGTAAATCAAACAAGTGCTATAACAACACGGGTCTAACAATATACTGTATGTCTATGACTACAATGCTTTACACTCCTCCAGTGAGAATAATCAGTCATATGAGGAAAAAGGTCTGTACATAACATAAAAACAAACAAAAAAGATTATATGATGATAAGATAGTAAGGAAGTGCACTCTGTCATGGCTGTATGGCTACAATAGAATAATTAGGAAGGCCAGGACTAAACCTGAACTTTTGTATATTTAGGCTGCGTGAGCAAAACATGTATGAATCTCTTGCAAAATGAGGTGGTTTCTTGGAAAATGGATATTGCATAAACTAATATTGCGATACATTGGTGTAAAATTGTGCAGGGTTTGCATTAAGTGGAACAAAACTATGCTTAAAGGTTCACTGCGTAACATTTCATCCAGTAAATAGAATAAAATACAAGCATTTATTTTATTCCAAATATCTTTTATTGTTAAAAGATGCCTAGTAAAAAATTAACAAACAAACGTGTCTTGGCTGTGAGCGGCTCGTCTCTCCTAAGACCTGTAACTTTACTGGGCACATATGGGATTTCAAGGCAAGGCAGCTAAACAAAAAGTAATTCAATGTGCCTTACAAGATTTAAACAGTACATATGATGATATAGATAAATAAGTTATCACTAAAATCATAAGCACAGCTAAATAGAATCGTTTTCAGCCTGGTTTAAAATGTTGCCACACCAGGCGCTCGTCTCACATCTTGAGGGAGACTGTTCCAGACCCTGGGTGCAAAAAACTGAAACGCAGCCTAGTCCTGTCTCTGGGCACCACCAGGAGGCCTGAAGTTCTCAGAACACGAGGTACTGTAGCTCATACTGCTCCAGCATATCAGAGATATACATCGGTGCAAGACTGTGAAGAGATTTCTGTACAAACAGAGCTTTTTTGAAGTAAATTCTCTGTGCGACAGGAAGCCAGTGAAGCGACCTGAGCACTGGACTTATGTGGTTGTGTTTCCTGGTTGTAGTCAGGATTCGAGCTGCAGCGTTTTGAATTTACTGCAGGTTTTTATAGCTCTTTTAGAGAGACCAGTGAGCAGGCTGTTACAATAATGAGCCTGGTAGAGACCGACGTCTCTCCAGATTTGGTTTAGACACTATAACTTTGGTTTTGGCAATATTTTTAAATAGTAAAAGGCCGCTGATGTTATTGGTTTGACATGGCTATTACAATTCAAATAGGATCATGTTTTCACAGTGTATCCTTATATGCCAGAGGTTTTATTGGCGTAACCAAAATCAAGACGAGTTGCACTTGCATAAGACCTCATACTAATGTTTTGGCATAAATTCACCTTCATTACGCCAGAGTACTTTATTGATGAAATAAATATGGATGATGTCAGGCTGTTGTCATTAATTTACACAGTATGGTGCATTGTCTGAAAAAGTTCTCCAACTGTGCTTCCGAGGGATACTTACTGTGATTGATAGCGTATCAGTAATTGGTCACACAGTGATCTTATGCATGCGCTACACTGCAAAAAACAAATATCTGGACTATTTTAAATGCCTCTAATTCGGCACATCAATCTAAATTATAGATTAATATTCAAAAATCAAGTCATTTAAACCCATTAGTTTTTGTAGTGTAATCTGTATGTAGAGCCAGGAGCTCCGCACTCAAAGTGAATTTATTTACTAGTAATGTTAGCGTGTTTCAATCTTTCACCATATATTTTTCTACAGGACATTGTTCCTTGCGTCCACAGGGTTGAGCAGAGGCCGAGTGCTGCCGTCTGTCCTTGTGTTGGAGAATCATCGACTTGTTTCGGAGCCGTGGACAGAGACTCCGCTCTAAATCATGGCCTCTCCGTTTGTGCCTGTCCCGCTGCCTCTCGACCGATCCTTTACTGGAAGCAAACTCAGACGGCCACAGAGAGCGTCGTCTTTAGGTACGGAGGGAAATGAGGAATTCATGGAGTACGATTTACATATTACATATGAAGAGTTCATTTGCAAAAGCAGATATCTCCGATTTGAAGTTTTTGCTAAAATGTTTTAGATTTTTATCACCATACTCTACAGGTGACACAAGTAAAAGTAACGACGAATCAATTTGAACAAGAACAAGTAATTTCATATTTTTGATGTGCAAAAATAGATGTGGTCATTAAAAACACAGCTCCACAAAGAGAAAATTTCAAAAATAAATAGATTTTTGTCAGTGGCACTTATCTGCTTTTGCAAACAAACTCTTCATATGTTAACTTAATTAAATTTAAACAGCCCCATTGAAAGACTTGTTGTAGCACAGCCATTCCTAAGGTCCAGATTGCCCCCTTTATCATTCCAAATAGCCCACACGTGCCCCCTATACAATACTCTCTCCCCCCTCTTTATCTCTCCCTTCTCCCTCCTCTCCCCTTTCCCTCTCATCTCTCTCTCTCGCCCCTATTTCTCTTCCCTTTCTCTCCTCTCTCTCCTCTCCCCTTTCCCTCTCATCTCTCTCTCCCCCCCCTATTTCTCTTCCCTTTCTCTCCTCTCTCTCCTCTCCAATTTCCCTCTCATCTCTCTCTCTCCCCCCTATTTCTCTTCCCTTTCTCTCCTCTCTCCTTTCCTTCTCATCTCTCTCTCCCCCCCCTCTTTCTCTTCCTCTCTCCCCCCCCTCCCCCTCTTCCCTTTCCCTCTCCTCTCTCTCTCTCCCTCTCCTCTCTTTCTTTCGCCCTTCTCCCCCTCTCTCTTTTCTCTCCCGTCTCCCCCCTCCCTTTTCTCTCTTCTGTCTCTCTCCATTCTCCCTCCTCTC
>OMNZ01043164.1:0-16724 GCA_900303255.1 Lesueurigobius sanzi | reverse complement strand
TATCTTAATAAGAAAATGAAACGAAATGAATGAATAAATCAAGCCTTTATTAAGGAACATAACACTAGGCTCTACAGCATCGCAACATCGCGATAAGGTCACTATGCACGTAATGGCCGAATGGTCTGTCTTGCTCCATATATTACCCAGGTTTTCAACCTTTAAACGCCTTGCAATGACCCACAGCCTCCACACGGGGGCAGCAGATTCACACATACCGTTCTTCTAACCCTCACCTGTCTGTCTTCATGGCATAAGGCTTTTGCGTAGTTATACATTTACCGGGGCGCGTAGCAGTAACCGAAACTATATTAATACTTGTGAAAGTCGTAAAAACAATAAAATAAAATAGGCCACGATCAACCTGGAGTAGAACCCGGCTAGTATCACCTGAAATAGCCCTATAAAACCTCTGTGCACGTCACTGAAAAGCCAGTTAAATGGCGCAAATGCAACGAGGAAAAGGCCGAAAGGAGGAGGTTGTCAGAATCAATGTCTGTTCATTAATAATTTCGTTTTAGTGGCCTATTGCTGTTATTGTTATGTGTTATTAATTTTATTCTTATTAATCCTGTGCTTATTCTTCGCGATTATTCATATTATATTCCTTGAACGAATATGGGCGGTGGGTCACGCCCGGTCACGCCTCACTCTTCCTCATTCATCTGGAGCTCCGCCCCCTCTCAGACCGGCGCAGGTGACAAGTTGCATCTCAAGTTGCATTTGCAACTTGTCACCTGCGCTTGACATCTACGCTGCGCTGCAAGATCGGGCCCTAAGAGTCATTCCCCTTCGCCCACCTGTTAAAGCAAGTTCTCAGGTAACCCATTGACCCATTAGCCCATGTTCCACTGGCGACAATCAGGAATAACTAGAGGAAGGCTCTAGGTCTGACCATAAGTCCATTGGGCCTTATGTCAAACTGGGGGGGGACCAACAGGATTTGCTTGACATGTAATATGCAGCTCCATAGTGGAACGAGGCAGACCTAATGTTCATCTGTAAATCCACCCATTCATGCTGCTGTTTTGCGTTGTGTTAAACTTGCTCTTTTATTATATTATTTTTTTATGCATACCCTTATAGTTTCACATTTTCTTTATAGTTTATTATTTATCATCATTACAAGTTTACGTTTCATTTTGCACGATTGCACAGAACCAAATTCCTAGTTTATGAATCCTCTCCCTGTCTATGGCAATAAAATCTATTCTAAATTACAGAGCAGTATTACATAAGAAACTCTTGCTTGGTTTAACCCCAACTGAGAATTTGATGCTGTTATTTTGCTTTTATAAAGCTAAATATTACAGGAACTAGATGTCATTGTCTATGGGAGTGTAAAATCATAGAGGCATTCTGGCATACAGTACACAGTATGGTTCAGTCATAGGACAGACACTGTCCCAGTCCAGTGTTGTGTTGAGACTTTGACAATCACAAATAGGTCACACAATCTCTCCTGACGATGGTGGTGATGTCCCTTCTGTTGAGTTGCGGAAAAAAAATAATTCTAATAACTTTAGAAAAATTAAGATACTGCCTTAGTGGGAAGCATTTTGTTTTAAAAAGATGGGAGAAAGTTCTGGACTGCCTTAAAATTAAAAGGTCAGGAATGTGAACCATGTTGTTGTATGGCTTTCAGTATAACTAGCTCAAATCTTTAAAGTTATTGCTGTAACTTACCTATACGCACACTTATTCGTCATAGCTATCTGTATGTGTGCTGCGTTGTTCTTTGTTGTTTTTAGAATGAATGAAATTGTCTAAAAAAATATAAAAAAAAAAAAAATTCATATGTTGGTTACAGACTTACAGTTACTAGTTACATCTATAAGGTTTGTGAAAGGCGACTTATGATGACTAAACATTTATAATACAATTTATGCAAATATTCAATTTTAACTTTAAAATATGTCAAATATTTCTTTCCTTTGAAATCTCACCTGCTCGGCTGTTACACTGGTGACGGGTCACCTAGCTATTTGACAACATCCTGAAGAGAGAGGCCATGGCCGGGGCCTATTTGTGGCTCTGGGGAGTGGAAATATCTCACATCTTAGCTCTGCAGGCTACTGCCCGAGGTTTAAATCTGTCACTGTAGCGCCCTCTAGAGGACACAGACAATTCCTTCACAGTCCACAATGACCAATGGAAATCTCCCATAAATTAATGAGGGGTAAGGGTGAGATATATGATGCTTTCTATAGCTTAGCAGAGCAGGGGAGAGGACATCAGGCTAATGGAGTCAACACAAGCACATGTTGGACAAATGGACAGAAAAATCTGAATGCCAAATATGGTACAATATTTCATGATGTACAACTAAAACTAACTAACTAACTAGTCTGGTGCTTACATAATAACGTAATGGCCTGAATTTGGTTGAAATTGACAAAAGAGAATTACCAAAGCGATTTTGCTTTTTGTTTTTCACTAGCCAAGGCAATCATATACCCTTACACGTCAATTTAAAATGTCTATATGAATGAACAGTTTGTCAGTTTGTCTACACCTAAAAAAACAAGAAAACAGCTTGACTGTGTTTGTGCTTCAACTTTTTACACTTGATGTTTATGTCTAAAATCACAGAACAGGCTTTCGCTTCAGGACGGCCAACTCTCATCTCACCCACTGGAGAAAATGTGCTTGCCTAAACGCAGCACCCCCAGAATAGCAACCATACAGGGGGATGCAGGGTGGAGTGTATGTGTGTGTGTGTGTGTGTGGGGGGGGGGGGCATCTTGGCTAAACCCTTCCCCAAACTTGAGACTCCTACCTTGACTCCTTGCATCTCCTTTTTTGAGTGCCAGCAAAATAAAAAAAATAAAAAAAAAACGGTGGTAGGTGGCAGGTGGGAGGGGTGGCTGGCTGAAGTCAGTGCCCCTCGTGCGCCCCTTCGTCCAATGGCGTGGTGGTGAGTATCATGTGTCACTATAACAGAAGGACATAATCAGCGCGGTAAGTTTGCAGAACCTTACAGCCTTGTCTCGGCCAGCGGGGAGGTCGCTTCTTTCAGCTTTCTGAGGTAAGGAAGGATAGGCTATGCGTTGTGGCTGGTTATTTTAGAGTTTGGATAGGCAAAAGTGAGTAGAAATTCAAATGTATATGCCCCCTCCCCTTAAGTTGACAATGGTGTCCAAGAGATTAAAAGAAAAATCACTGTCACGGTTAAAACCATTTTGTGTTAAGGTCAAGGGTAAGAGTTTTGCCAAAATGAATTGACAATTGATGTAATGTGCATAGCAGCCATAGTATTCTAGTCTTTAGGGCATGCAGATTGTCTCATTTAAATGACAAGCGTCTAATATTGCAACAGCTGCCATCATAAGGGATTCTGTTGTTGTTTTTGTTGCCCACTTTGGTCAGCTTCCAGTGGTCCATACCTGTGGGATTTACAGATGGCTTATGGCCTTTGATGTGGCTTTCCGCTCGAGGAGACAGAAGATGACACTAATAAGCTATGCGCCCGTCTAGTCATCGGTGTAGTTATTGTTGATGACTTGCATAAGGGGACAGTGGGCATTGTTTAGAGTTTATGCATTGTTCAGGCTTAATGTTTTCGAGTTGTGAGATCCAGTCAGAGCAGTAGGTGCAGCAGGTGCGTACAGCGAAACGGATCAACAAATTATCATCTTGAAAGGAGGTCAAAGATCTTAAGATTGCGAGTAACTATTTTTCTCATTTGGCATGTTGTGTAATGGCGTAAACCTTTAACAAAGCTCATTGCCCACTTGGGACACATCGCCCCTTGAACTTCTCATACCCAATTCGGGTTTTATTTTAACCCTTGGTCAACGGGGAGGTATGCACGCAGAATTGATGGAAGGAGCCATGTGAGAGCGACACGACCAGATAAGGACATGGAGGTGGAATTATGGGTAGTGGTCTAAAGGCGAAAAGGGGAACCCAATCCGCCAACATGGAGGTGCTGAAACAGGACCCTGGACCCGAGCAGCTGCGTGTTAGAAATAGTTTTGATGTCCCGCACTAATGCCGCTAATGGGCGCATAAGCTGGCATCTAATCGCTGACAGATTTGATTATGGATAAAGCTAGGGCATGTATGTTTATCATTGAAGATTCTGGTTGATTCTTTCAGAGGTGAAAGCAGCAAATAACAAGTATTCAAATTGCATCAATAAACAGTTTTTAGGGTCATTTTTGAATTGAAAGTATTTTTGTGACTCAAGTTTTTATTTTCTTGTTTATGTTTACCAATAAGGGCAAGTTTCTGCCTTAGCCACGTGTATAGAGTCACTTACAATTGAATATGTGTTTTGTTCACAACGGTATGAGAATAATTTACCAGGCAGGGGTCTAGGTTGGAGATTATGGATTACATCATATATCAATATCTGATCGTAGTAATCTATAGTATGAAGAATTAGACTTTACTGGAAAAATACAGTATTCATTCCATTTAAGCCTAAACTTTCATGCACTGATTAAATGGCCTTAGCAGCTTTATGTAAAAAAAGAAAAGAAAAATGCAAATACATTGTAATATATAGAGGCATATCTTGACCTATAGCTTGGGCTCCTTTTTTAAATTTTGGTTGTCAACACCATTAATCTTCCCTTCCTCTCAGACTTTGGGCATATGTCTAAGTTTGGCTACTCTTCTCAGTTATCATTAGGGAGGCAGTTTCTAGCCCCAGGGCTTAAATTCCCCCACCCTCAAATAACCACTTACAAACAATCAGGAGGCACATTTGGCCATCATTTCCAATATCCGCGATTTTGATCTAAATCGTTTTTAAAGCTTTGATTTATTTGGGGATTTTTAATGAGGTGAGTGGTGGTGGGAGATATGCTAAGGCCAGTGGGGTGGGGTATGCCCCGGGTGGGGTCGAGTGCCGATATTTAAGATATTTGAAACATAATCCCAGGCTAAAAATACACACGGCTGCTTGCTTACTTCTTGCAGGGAGATTTTAAGTTCTTCTCCTCTCTCTCGTCTCCAGGTTGTAAAGTCCGCTGTCACCATGTCTGACACAGAAGACGTGTAAGTACAATATTATAGTCACAATAGCTACTATGATATGAATATTTTTGGGTATAAAATGTTTGTCTTGATCTATGTCTTACAGTGGAGTGGAGGGTAAGTAACACTTTTTGTTTTTAACACAAATACAAACAATATTCAGTCAAATTAGGTACAGCAAAGAGGTCCAGGCTTTACTCTGTAATGTGAATTTCAACCTATATAACTAGTTTCACCTTCATATTGTACATGCACAGGATAAAATCGTATGTTTGCAGGTGTGGCTTGACTCCGCCAGATTCATTTGTGCAAACACTGTTTCTCAAAGCAAATCTGCACATAGGCTACTGGATGTTATTATGCTGCTGTTGCATGGCTGCAGGCTCTATCACTGACAACAAGACAATGCTATATTTACCATTACAATGAAAAAATACTGGTAAAATACAGCAATGTCTAGTTTTCAATGATACCTGCAGCTCTGCATGACCATCTGCAAATTGCAGTCCACCAGAGCACAACGAAAGGCCTATTTAAGGTGTAAATTGTCAAAATTTGCACATATTAAATGAAGCCTTCCAGCTCTGGGGATTGTGCTGTATGCTTAGCATGGATCCCAGTGTACCCAGGTTTTGCTCTTAACATAGCAAAAATGGGTACACGTGGGATCTTGTTGGTAATGCTCTTCCCTTCTTTTCTCGGATGGACGTAAAGAATACGATGGTAAGATAGTCCGACAGACGTCACAAATGTTACTCATTAATACAGTCATATTCCAGTGTGTGTGTGGGTGTGGGTGTGCTCTTACCCAAACTCTTTGTGGCATTACTTTACTAACTCACAGACGAATGAAAGACAGCACAGTGAGTCAGGACAGATCTTTTATGACAGCACGTCTCTCCGGAAAACCCTCATCCATCAACAATAATGACATTTCTCTTGTGAATTAACCGCTTGCTTCATACATGCTCTAGCGCCGCCACGTGGCAGTCCTCCAGACTGCCCCAGTCTCCATGTCTAACACCTGTTACCGCTCTCCTCCCGTGCCTGCGCATGTTTAGCCGTAGAAGAGGAGGTAGTAGAGGAAGTAGAGGTGGCCCCAGAGGCGGCCCCAGAGGCCGAGGCCGAGGCAGAACCAGAACCAGAACCAGAACCCGAACCAGAACCTGAACCAGAACCAGAGGTAGAACCAGAACCAGAACCAGAACCCGAGCCTGAGCCTGAGCCTGAGCCCGAGGCGGAGCCTGAAGGTATGTGGCACCGAGGGGAGGGGTATTCTATCATCCTTAAACCCACAGACAGGTGCGCTCCGCCGGCTACAGCCAGCCAGACAGACCGCTGTGATCACCGTGCTAATGCTAAAGCTACCTTCCCTTCACCTCTGATATAGCTAGGTTTACATGTCAATAACAAGCTTTTATAGGTACAGCATGCCTAATGATACAGCCAAAGCTTCCAAACTAAACTGATCAGTATTAAAATAAGTACTGTGTTGAAAACTTTTAAAAGTCTGGCTTTTAAATTTATGCTGAGAACTTTTAAAAAATGTGTTTTTTCAAGTTTCATTCATATGATGAAAAATATGTCATGCCTTTATGTAGATTTATGATTATAACCAATTAGCATACAGTGTTGCTGCTCCATGTCTTTGCACTGCATTGACTTAAAGTGTCTTTTTGTCATAGCTATTACTATGTAATTAGTTATGCAGGGTTTTAGTTAACTTAAGTCATGCTACATCTGTATGCTAATGTTTTTCATTAGTCTCTGCTTCAAATTGGGGGTATTCATTAAATCAGCCCACAGTAGTAAATTCCCAATGTTGGCCTCCTTCAGTGTATGTGTCTAATGCTCATTTATGTCCAATGAACATGTACTTGCTGTTCATGGAGTTCGTGTCCGCTGACTTCTACCAGTGTGGCTTTTTCTCCAAAATCCAGCTGCTGCCCAGCATGGTCACTGTGATAGATCAGCTGAATTTGTTCCTCATAGTGCCAGTATGGCTGCCATGTACCTGGGCTTGGCCTGTTGCATTCACCTGCTGTTGGGATGAATAATGTAACAGAATCTTTCTGGGGATGAAATTCACTCAATAGCAAGTGACTATCAGTCACTTTACTTTAGTTGTTCACACTATTCAGTTCCTCAAATAGTTGCTAGTTCTAATACATCTTTATGCATACTTTGCACCTTTTAATATGTGTGCAATGTACAAAATGCGATTAGCAAACCAATTGTTTGCTAATGATGAACCTAGCAACTATCTGAGTAGTTTATACTTTGACTGTAGAGCTGACTGTCAGCTTGTGTGCCTGCTAACTCTTGTTATTCTGCTCTGTTCTCGATGCTTGCTGCATGCAGAGGCCCTTGAAGAGGAAGGTATGTTGATTTAATGAGACTCTGGTTTTAGGGGGACCACAGTGTCCCGGTCTACGTCTGTCCTGTACTGGGCTGGGGAACGCCTGCTGTTCACAAATGTTTGTCCAAATTTTATCTGTTGTCTGACTTTAGGAGTGCAATTGGAGAATTTAAATCATTACTAAAGTACTGAGTAAAGGGAAAGGGTGACAGAATATAAACGCTAACATGTGCTTCACTGCAGCGACCCCAATAAACTCTGCCACAGCATCTGCATGGCATGACCCGCAGGAATCTGGTTCTTCAGGGAAACATGAGAGTACAACTTTGTCTTGCTTCTTGTAAACGATTTTGGGGTCAAGCCAACATCAAGTAGTGTAATAGACATTAGACAGGGATTAATGACTTCTAAACCATATTTTAACATAGCGTAACTTCACTTACAGCAAGATGATTTGATCCTTACCATCTTTATCTTTTTTAATATCTTTTTTGTCGGGTTTTTTCTGATTTTTTTCTAACCACAACTTAAAAAAGACATGTGTTCATACTTTTAACTGGATATAATTAGAAATCCTTGTAATACCTGACAGAAATGCAGTTATTTTCAGTGTTTCTAACCCAAAAACATGTACTTGTCCCTTCTTCATTTATAACTTGCAGAGGAGAAGCCAAAGTTCAAGTAAGTCCTTTTCATCACAGTGGCATTTAACATTTTACTTACAAACACTGTGCTTAAATGGGTAGCCTTTAAATTAACTCAAGATAATTGCCCTGTTCCTTAGGCCTAGCGCTCCCAAAATTCCCGATGGTGAGAAAGTGGACTTTGATGTGAGTATATAAGTCTGTAAAATTGTCCCTAAGTCTAATGTTGGATAGATGTGAAGAGTTGTTTCGTTGCTGTGCGGTGCAGGACATCCAGAAGAAACGTCAGAACAAGGATCTGGTCGAGCTGCAGGGCCTGATCGATGCTCACTTTGAGTGCAGGAAGAAGGAGGAGGAGGAGCTGATTGCACTCAAGGAGAGAATTGTGAGTTGAAGCACCCACGCACCATAAATGCTCTCAGTTTAATGAGTAGGTTATATACCACTTAGGACTATGAATCTCAAAGCTCCTGCACCCCATATTAGCCATTCTCATATTCTCTAAAACTGTTCCACACAACCCATTCTTGACTTGGATTAATTTATGTGAAGGCCAGTATTTCAGGGATCTCTAACTCTCCAGCCCTTCCCCAGTACAATGCAAAAAGTAATCTGAAAATGATTACAATTTTCATGAAACAAGTATATTTGTAAGTAAAAAAGTAAAATGATCTGCCAGTTTGCACTTAAAATTAGAAAAAGCATTACATTTCAAGTAAATTTAGATTTATTTTCAAAGTGCAATATGTTGTTTTTTGTGTGACAACGTGTTTTGATCGCTGTGTTTCAGGAGAAGCGTCGTGCTGAGAGGGCTGAGCAGCAGAGGATCCGTTCTGAGAAGGACAAGGAGCGCCAGGCCAGACGTGAGGTTCGTGAATAAGATTAGATAACATTTTTTTTAGCATAAACACACGTGACTTCAATTGTTATTCCACTGGTGACCAACAGGAGGAGAGGCGGATCAAGGAGGAGTCCGATGCCAAGAAGAAGGCAGATGAGGAGGCCAAGAAGAAGTCAGCTCTGTCCAACATGGGCTCTAACTACAGCAGCCATCTACAGAGAGTGAGAACAAAACAAATACACGTATAGATAACTTTGTGCCGCCACGACGGTATTGTTAACCAAACCTTTCCAATCAGGCTGACCAGAAGAGAGGAGGCAAGAAAGAGACTGAGAGAGAGAAGAAGAAGAAGATCCTGTCAGCCAGACGCAAGCAACTCAATGTTGACCACCTGAACGAGGACAAACTGAAGTATGCGTCCAGTATATCTGTGGTTAATCTTCCCATTTGTGCAGTCCGTCTTTGTGCTAATGCCTATGTGTGGCTGTTGCAGGGACAAGATCACTGAGCTGTATGAATGGATGCGTGAGCTGGAGTCTGAGAAGTTTGATCACATGGAGAGACTGAAGTTGCAGAAATATGAGGTGAGGATCGTACACTGTTTTTTATTGATGAAATAAAAAACAGTTTGCTTCTTTTCAGGGGGCTGGTCCCTAGCATTTTGGTTATTTAAAAAATGCATAACTCCTCACTGGAATGGGCTAGAGGCTTTCTTTTTTCTTTTTTTACATATACAGACTTTCATGCTGCATTTTTGACACCTGCTTTAAGGGCTTGTATCAATTTATTGGACATAAAATAATAATATCCTCTTATCAAAATAGTATTGTTTTACATTTTGTGTTGTCTTTTAATTGTCACATTCTATAGGATGGGGGAAGAAGATAATTTATTCACTTACCCCACAGTTAGGAGAAGGAAACAGAATCTACAAGAAAGTGGTAAAAACTCCAGTGTGTACTACAGTATATCGGTTTCCTGAAATGATCAAAATATTTTTTACTCCCAACTATAAATTTCATCTAACATTCACATTTTCATCAGTCATCTTTACCACAACTAACTGAATAATCTAAAACAAGAGAGTCAATTCGCACACAATGGAATTTTCATTTACAGGTGTTGGACATTTCTGGATTCTTTCCCCCCCCATATAGCTCTCTGCAGATGACTCCTTCTGGTTTGCCTTATCTTCTTTACCGACTCACATTTGAACGGTGAATGTGCTCTTTGATTCCCAGGTCACAACTCTGCGTAAGAGAGTGGAGGAGCTCAGTAAATTGTAAGTAGAGCAGAGTAGTCTTTGCAGTCGGGGCTCGCTGCATGAGGCTAGCGGGGTTAGCATGGAGGAGCGCTCCAGCCAGGCCCCAACCACCAATGCCCCACAACTATCATCAACGCATCTCTGTAAAAAAATTGATTCAGGATTTAGCCTCAATTTTCAACCCACATTACTGTAAAATTCTCAATAGTTTTGTACGTGTGCGTGGTTGGGTCTGGTTGTACAGGTAAGTATGCTATTGCTGGGGGTTTCTTGCTAAAGCCATTTGTTCATAGCAAGCCTTGATTTCCCACAATGCACTAGGAGATCCGTTTCCTGCCCACGAGGATTACAAAGGCGAGTTTCCACGTCACGGAGGTAACGTGGTAAAGCCAGGCGTTAAAATGGCTGCTGTGTCATTGTTTCAGGTGCTCACATACAGGAAACGCATTGATGAGTGGCAGAAGCAGTAAGTACACGGCTGTCCATGCGGCGTTCACTGACCAACCATTAATTACTACATTTAACTCATCTTACAACAAAACTACTTTTAATATCCAACCTCTAAGTTAATTTATTCACGTCATGTCTTACTTGAACTCACACAGAACAACTATATTATATGGTAGTTGTGAACAAAAACCTTACTGACCATTGACCAGTTTTATGTTCTATTGACAACTGGGGTTTTAACAGGATCTCTCAAGTCTTTATCTATTGCATCCTACCAAAACTCCTATGTGTCACTTGATCTAAAACTGATTTTACAAACATCTTGTCTCAAATCATGTTACTCCATTTTAAAGCAAGACTTTTTTTCTTTACCACTAAATATATGTTAACTGTGCACTCACATTAAACATATTTTGTATCATTCTGTGGCCATTTCAACTCATACCATCAGTAACATTCATGGCTAAGGACTGGGTAATGGGTTGGCCTGTTCAGGTGAGTACCGCATGAGCTGAAAGTGTTGGCTGAAGTTTGAATTTATGTCGCACGGTTTAAGTTTTTAATCCCAAATTCTGTATTTTGGAAAGAAAATTGTATCAATGAGGCTGAACATTTTAGAGGAGATATGGCTCATAATTCAGCTCACTAAAAATGTGTGTGGAGTACCTTTTTATAGGTATTTGCATCACATAAATGTTCCAATTAAATGCCCAATAGCCTACCTAATTTACTACTTTTAAACACTGAAAGAGCCTGCCAATTCAACATGATGTCACACCTTGGTCTTTTTTCTGGCTTTTCGGATCCTTCTTTTTTTTTCTACAACACACATCTGCCACAAGTTGCTGATTCTAATGTTAGACGCTCCTTGTGAGGTTTTTTAAATGTAATTTTAAGCATGGTTAGGGTGAGGGTTAAGGTTAGGGACAGGGTTGTGATTAAGTTTAGGGTGAGGAAAAGTGTTATGGTTAAGGTAAGGGAAATGGAGGGGGCGTGATCATGGCAGAACTATGTTGGAGAAAAAAAGGACACTTTTCTGACCGACTGGGCTGTTCCCTTTCGCTGCTTACATCATCAGTGACATCAGCTGGAGGCAGGAAGTGAGCAAGAGAAGCAAGATTAAACTAAAACTAGTGATTATAAGTGTAAAACTACAACTAAACAATGTCATCCTGTTGTGGCTTAAGGTGCATGAACAAGAGGAATCACATTTGAGACTATAAAATAAGGTTTTATCTGATATGTACAACAGTTAGACATTTGTTTATCGTTACTATGACAACAGCTACAATGGAAATGGATAGGAATCTAGCTTTCCGCCTCCACTAAGCCTGGAATGTTTACAAACAATGACATAACAAGTCAGATATAGGGTCTTTAATTAATCCAGATTTAGGTACCAAATGACCAATCAGGTCTTCGCCTCAGTTTTGGACCTCATTATATGTGTCCCTTGAATCTTGACGTGTTTCTATTTCTCTTTGTTTGCGTATAACAGCAGCAAGAAGGGAGCCGCCGCCCGCCGCAGAAAGTAAACAGGGAGTGCCCTACCATCTTCAGAAATCAAACTCGCGAACATCTCGGACACACGCCTGACGAAGCAACGCATACAGTGGTCGTAGCTCAGAAGAAGCCTGTAAAGCTGAGGTTCACCCTGCAAACTCCAGCCCACTCCCGAAACACATGCGGACAGGAGCATTCAGCTGCCAGTGTTGCTGATGTTGTAGTAGGGAATAGGTTGATTATTATAACCCTTTTCTGCGCTTCCTCGCCTCGACTGTTTGGTTCTCAGTCATTTTTGTAAATAAAGTGTGACTCTACAAGCCATGTCTGTAGATCTGTTGTTATTCAGAAATCAATAAAGTTCAGTATTTTTAGACAAGTAATTTTAAAGTCATTTGTTCCACATGGATTTCGCTGCTCACAATTAAAAGTTTTATATACTTTTACATATGTGGCTATAATATTTTATTATTGGTGTTGCTTATTGTTTATCCAGCAACAGCTATGAAGTTTAATAGGTCCGTAATAGTGTATGCTTGTTTTAAAGTTAACTACATAAATAACATATTAGCCTAGTAAATATGTCACATCCCCCGACATTCTGCCAGGGTAAACATTTGGCCACAACTGTAGGTTAAGCTGTTCTTTATTAAACTCAAATAACACTCAACACAAAAAATGAACACAACCTTACATTTGAAGGTGCATTTGAATGAGTTGACTGAACTGATGGATTTGACTGAAACTGATGTAGTTGACAGACATGTCTGTGTTTACTTCCAATTCACATAAAAAATATTTTCTACTCAGGTGGACATTACAATAGATTTGGAAAAAAATAGTTGTTGTCTTGTCACACACTGCTAACTGATCATAAGAAAGTATCAAAGTCAACTGTCAAGATGACATCTGACAGAGTTGACAAAAGTACATGTTTTTTGCTTCTACAATGTGCGGTACACAGCAGCTGCCTGGCTTTTTCACATTTGCTTGCTTCCCCAACAAAAATCTTTCAAATAAAACAATTTTTTATATATATTGTCAAAATTGACAGATGGAGTTGCTGTGTGATGGTCTTACCTGAAGTAAGACCATCAGAATATTCACATTGGGCAAAATATTAATGCAAACCCACTGAACCTCCATCCTTTGCTGAGCACCTATTAACTATTATGTACAATATATTTTGGTACACCCTTCTCAATTAATTTTACAATCCAATAGTCTTTATTGCCATTGTCTATGAGAGGATTCACAGACTAGGAATTTTCTTCAGTATATCCTGCAGCATGAACTTTTGATAATGAAAATAAAAAAACAAAAAATCTGTATTATGGTAACATTACTGTGTCTGCGTACACTGGTGTGTATGAATGAGAGTGTGAATGGGTGAGTGGTTCCTTGATGTAAAGCGCTTTGAGTGCCTAAAGCAGGTAGAAAAGTGCTATATAAATGTGACCATTTCTGTAGCGTACCAGCCGCTGTACAACCTCACTAGAAGAATCTGATTAGCAAAAAAAACAGGCGATATAGCTAATGTGTATCCCAAATGCAAAACTTACCAACTTCGTCAATGGCCATAGTAGTAATATATAGGTTCTTATTTGTAGCTCCTCCCCAAATTATGCTAATTAGTTTAATATCAATTTTATATCAAACGATATCAAATTCATATCAAACAATATCAAATTTATATCACCCCTCCCCCCATCCCCAATATATGCTAATTAGCGTAATATCAAATGTATATCAAACGATATCAAACAATATCAAATTTATATCAAATGATAAGGTTTTTTATATCAAATGATATCAAATTTATATCAAGCGAAATCAAATTGATATCAAACCATATCAAATGATAATGTTTTTATATCAAGCAATATCAAATTTATATCAAGCTAGTAATAAGTATGCATTAGTTGGGGGGAGGGGTAATTAATTTATATAAAATTTATATTAGATGATATACATTTTATATTAAATGATATAAAGTTTATATTAAAATTATATAAAATGGGGAGGGGTGAAAACAAAATATTTACAGTGCGGGCCTGGGTGCGGGCCTGGGCTGAAATAATAATATTTCAGGGGCGGCTATAGCACATCAGGGTTTTATTACCCCCCTCACCAAAGTGGGACAAACCAGAGACATTTTTTGTTGTTGTTGTAGTAGTGGTGCGTGTGTTAAGGGGAGAGGGGTGCAGTAGGCCAACCACCTGGGAGAGTACACTAGCAACTGTTCCAGTGTGAAACCATGGTTCACATGTCTTTGGTGTTTAAGTGTGAGGACAGTTAGCCCTGTCCGTCTCACTAATAACGAAATTAAATAGTAGAAGAAATTTCTGTAAGCGAAATTGTGCAGTGGTCATAGGCCTGCTTAATGACAGTGGACAACATTCTCTGTTCTTCCCAGTCAAAATACAAAACACTATGATTTAAACTCAATTTTCAATTGATGCAAATTGAATCTAAACTAACATTTTCTGTGTTGCTGTGTGCTCCATATGCTCAAATATATTGCCATTTGATAATGCCATTTGATTTCATAATATTTGAAGATTGCCATTAACATTGGAAATGTGTGTCACCATATAATGCTTGCTTCATTCATTTAATTTATTTATTTTACTGCAGAGAAGTTATGCCTGTCTCTCAGTAAGTTGCACATTCACATTTTTGGGCACTATCAAAACTACAACTAACTAATGAACAAAATATGTTTTGTGAACATGTGAGTGAAACACCAGATGGATGTGATATGCAAACGGAAGAGCATGAGTAAAGCACACATCGTTTTATTGTTGTATTTATTATACTTGGATACTATCTATACTCTAATAGTCCACTAAACTAAATTAATCCACCATACAAGCTCCGTAAAAGTAATATTTTTTAACGATGTTCTATGTTATGTGAGGTCTGCTATACAGTGTTGGGCTAGTTACTGTAAAATTGCAATATATTCTATATTACTAGTTACAGCTTTTAAAAAATGTCATATGTTTGCATTACATATTACTACTTCAAAAATGTAAGTTACACTATTTTGCTTTACTTTAAGTTACTTTTGGCAAAATACATGTGGAAATAGTGAGAATAATGTCACTGTGCTAAAGTGTAGTGGATGATTTCCTTTTCCCCAAACATCTTCAATATGTTTTTTATTTTTTTTGTTTTGATGACGCTACACAAGCCTCTGCGGATCTCCTTCTACATCAGTATGAACTTGATTTGGTGCCAAACCTTGTAACTTGGGATTACTTAAATTGTACTGACTAATATATACCCATATTGTGTAACTGTGTAATATATTATATTCCACAGTTACTGAAAAAGTGTATATTTCTGTAACTTGTTACTTTTGGAATGCGTAACCCCACCACTGCTGCAGACATCCATGTAATGAGGAACCTAGTCTTCTAAAATTTGTTTTGATAGCTTATGGAATTAGTTTCATATAGGTGTGTACAAGATTGAAATGTGAAAAGGACTTATATTTGTTAATAGAACAGAGTAAATGAGTAGAGACATTCAAACTGGCATTTGCATGAGGCAGGCCCACAAGACGATGTTTTTGAATCATTTCAACACGCTTATTAACAGCAAGTTTTTACCAAATACAGAATGTGCAAGAAGGAGAGCTACCGCAGGTCCTTCATACCCACCATTGTCAGACTGTACAATTCTACATCAGTATAAATTGTATTCTATAATATGGTGAGGTGACACCTATAAGGAAGCAGCGGTTGGTAAATACAAGTATAAACTGTATATCCTGGGTGGCTTTTCTAGATACCTTTGTTTTTTTGTTTGTTGTGTTTGTTTTTGTTTCTTTGAAGTGTTTGCTTGTTGTGTTTGTGTGTTGTGTTTATTTGTTTGATGTATTTGTTTTTGCTTGTTTGTTGTGTTTTTTTATGTGTTTGTTTTGATTTCTTTGATGTGTTTCTTTGTAGTGTTTTGTTTGTTGTATTTGTTTTTGTGTGTTTGCTTGTTTGACGTGTTTGTTGTGTTTTTTTTGTTTCTTTGATGTGTTTGTAGTGTTTGTCTGTTGTGTTTGTTTGTTTGTTTGTCTGATGTGTTTGTTTGTTTGCTTGTTTGATGTGTTTGTTTGTTTATTTGCTTGTTTGATGTGTTTGTTTGTTTCTGTTTGTTGGATGTGTTTGATTTTGTTTCAATGATGTGTTTGTTTCTTTGATGTGTTTGTTTTTGTGTCGTTAATAAAAAACTTTTGCTTGGGACTGTATATCAAATATGTAAATATATACGTATTGTATTTTTATAAAATAATATTTGTATTGTTTATTTGTTTAATTTTTGTTTGTAAATAGATTGTGCTTTAATGTTAAATGTTTTCTGTCAAATTAAATGAGAATTTGTACACTATGCAGACATTTTTTTAAAGGCATTCACATGACATGTCTCACAGACTGATGTGCCATATATGCCGGTCTCGAGCCAGATGTCAGACAGATATGCCGTATGTGCCGGTCTCGAGACAGATGTCTCAAGGCCGGCATGTATGGCAGAGTTCTGTCTGTCTGACATCTGGCTCGAATCTGGCACATACGGCACTGACATCTGGCCCGACTCTGGCACGGGTCCGGCATGACTCTGGCCCAGATCCGGCCCCCAGATGTGGCCAACTGCAGGGCCGTCATTCATCGCGGTATCTGG
>OMNZ01043135.1:0-20427 GCA_900303255.1 Lesueurigobius sanzi | reverse complement strand
GTGGTGTGGGGTGTGGGGTGTGTGGTGGGGTGTGTGGTGGGGGGGGTTGGGGGGTGGGTGGGGGGGGGGGTGGTGGGGTGTGTGGGGGGGGGGGGGTTGTGGGGGGGGTTGGGTGGGGGGGGGGGGGGGGGGGGGGGTGTGGGGGGGGGGGGGGGGGGGGGGTCTGTTGATAGCATTAATTTTCCACACCAGTCCATTTCTGCGGGGCAATGGGCGACCACACAAGAAGGACAGATAGTGACATGATTGGATGTAGTAGATAGTAAGTCACAATCGATAAGGTTATGACTGACAATTAGATTTGTAGATGGCATCTTAACTGCTAGAAAACCGAATAACTGCAATGGAACTATTATTTGGTTAACATTATGGTGGCACAATATATCGCCAGAATATCGTTTTTGCAGTACTGGGTGAATATCCGTACTGGAAGGAGCCACAATATACAGCAAAATCACTGAGGTCTTTCATCTGACTCATTTACATATTTTTTGCTTACATAGCCTAAAACAAAAACTCATAATAACTTAAATATTGGTATAAGTTCAGTTTTTCTCACATTTTTTTTTTTTTATCTTCAATTTTAGCCTCTTTTTGATTCTTGTTTTGACACAAATTGATGATAAAACAACTTGCTTAACCTTTGTTAACATTTAAATGGAACATACTAAAGAACACAATAAAGTCTTGTCTTATTCTCCTATCGTGCAGGTCTAGCCAACAACAACATTTAAATTGATATAAGCGTTTGTGAAATTTGTGATTCAGATTTTGCATTATTAAACAGCCAGAAGAGAGTGGAGAAATAATGTTGTGCCTTCTGTTGTTGACTATTGCTAGTTCTTACGATCTGGTAATTCACAGATCTAAATGGATTTCTCCTGGAGCTATGTTTCCGTTATGAAAATGTAAATTCAACACTAACCCGTGCCTCCTATATGAATATTTTTGTGTGCGCTACACCCAAAACATTACCACAGACTACAAAGAAAGCACGTCTGGCCACAGCCACCATCACTCACCTCATTTGCCCCCAATTCTCCCCTCACACCCCTCTATCATCCAATTATGTGGGACAGCCCAGGCCTCAGAGACCACTCCACCTCTCCTAATACGTGTGTGGCTTTTTTCTTTTTTTTTTTTCTACACCAGATCAGCTCTGATTGATGATGAGCGAGTGAAGAATCTTAAGTACAATCCTGCATCTGTCTTAAGTCCTGGAGAATGTGCGCGGGACAGGGAGAGGGAGCGTGCTCATCTTGTGCCAGCCCAATTGACTTTGATCTATTGAGGTCAATGAGGAAATCATCAGGATCATGCTGTGGTTGGTCAGACGGCAGATCTGGAGTGCTGGCCTCCGCGGTGTGCGAATACGAGCAGACGGACACAAATGGGGAAAGGAAAAAAAAAAAATGTCATGTGTTATTCATGTTGTTGGTTCTACTATTCATCCACAAAGCCACACGTACACAACATGAGAGGAGTTGCTGTGTATGGCAAACAAAGAGTAAATCCAATTGCTTCAGAACAAATATTGGTCTTTTATGTAAAGGTGGCTTCTTATTTGTCACATTTTATGGGCCATTTTGGAGATGGTTGCTTTTATTACATAGAACAAAGTGTAGAGCTAAACCCATTCACATGTGACAAGGCTGGTGTTGTTCATTGTGGTCAGCTTGTGTAGACGACTGACATACAATCCACTGTGGAGTCCGATCTAAACTGTAACCTACTGCACTCTAGTGGTTTATTTTGGCTATTGCAACTTGCATCCATGTTAACTTACCATTGTTTTTTTAATTTAAAGATTGCAATTACCTAAAAAAGGGGTGAGAGTGATATAGAAGCACTCAAAAATGAGGCTTAAACATTACAAAACTAAATGAAATTCTGTGACAATTGTGAGTTTATGATCAATTGGTCAATACTACACTAGGAATGAAGTACAGAATTGATTAAATAAATGAGAGTACGAAAAGTGATTTTATAATTGAAAATATGAGCCAAACCTATAAAGAAATCAGAAATTAAAAAATACATGGAGATAAATAATTGGTTTGTCAATGTTTCAAAAGTCCAGAGGAGGGTGCTGTCTTTTTTCTTCATTAGGGTTTCGTGTTCAATTAACACACAGTGCATCACTATTTGAAAAGAGCCTCAGTGACCAGCAGTCTTTCATCCACATCTTCATGCCTGCTGTTTGGCCGCCATGACGGACCTCATCTGTGTCCAAACGCCTCAGTCTGGCCTCTAGTTTTCCCCTGACATCGTTAGTGGGTGGATTTACACGTCTACTTTGATCCTTTGCGGTTGTCGTACAGCCCTAAGTGTAATGACATTTCAAGAACAGCAGAAAGAAACAACATCTCAAATTACATGCATAAAAGGGAATGGCACTGTGAATACTAGTGAAACAAACTTGTGGTCAACAGTGTGAAGCGGTGCATTTTCAATTTCTCTACAAAAGTCACAACTAAAGAGCTAAAATTAATTTATCTAACCTCGTTCACTTGGTTGAAGAGGGTAAACTATAAATGTAATTAAACAAACATTTACCACTCGTCTGACATTTGAAACCAGAGCAACAGATCCAGTGACATGAAACTCCTTTTCTTCCCCTTTTCTGGTACGCTCAGTCGACCCCCTGATACATGGAACAAAAATGTTGTTGTAAGCTGGACTTAGCCGACTTATACTTGAAATGTACATAAATGTATGATACAAAAGCAGAAGAGCATGACTGACCGCAAGTAACCACTGAACAATAAAAAAAAGAATCATTCTTCCGCTTTAAAATTATGTATAACTATGTTGTGATACAAATACAACACAATTAAAGAAACTACACACAAATATACAGTGTTTATCTGGTAGATTTTTAATGTCCCAGCATTGGCAGTGGATTAAGCTTGAATTCAAGCTGCTGCGTACTTCAGGACACCAAACCACGAGCCAAATCCGGCCCATCAGTATGCATCCTCAGTCTCCTCACATGGTTTTGAAAAACATTATCATACAGACCTCTAAACCCGTTAAAATACCCCCAAAATATAGAAAATGTGGTAAATTTGTGTGGAGTGGAGAAGCCCCAGACCCCTGGTTTAATATATATATCAACTAACACTATAGTGATGGTTGGCCTGAAACCCGCAGTTACCCGCGGGTTTGGGCGGTTCAGGTACCCAAATGAGATGACAGACTTCAGGTGCGGAGAGGTCGGGTTATGAAGGGCACATATTTTTTTATGTTATTATTGCACTCAGTGCAAATAAAATGCATTATTAGGCAGTAAAAAAAAATGCATTTACGTAATTAGGCTACCATGCACCAAGTGCATGCACAACGAGCACCAAACCAGCTCTGGGACTATGTGATGATGAAAATGATGAAGCAGACACAGATCCATCAGGATGAGAGCATGTGACCAGAAGAGAGAGAGAAAAAGAGCATGTGTCCTAATGTAAGCTGTTACTGCTCCTGAGTCCTGCATGGGCCACTTTAGCTCCTTTAATTCCTGTTTAGTTTGACACAAGTAGTTGATTTTCAAGGGGCTTATTGACAGGGGCTTATGGAGAGTGCCTTGTTGAATCAGGAAGTAAGGTTACTGCATTTTATTGAGCCTTTTTAGAGCATTTTCTAACCAACAAAGTGTAAGATAATAATGATGAGGTGTTGGAAAATACCTGCAAAAAGCATAACACTCCTCCTTTGACTGAATGAAAATCGGCCCATGATCGAGCAAACTTGCCTACCCCTGCACTAAATGATCTGTACTACGAGCCATGTAAAAAGGACCTTAGTCTATAGCACTGCAGATGGGACAAGATTATGATACTCCACTACAGCAATGTATATGTAGCTTATGTAGACTATATAAACATGACAAAAAAGAAGATTCATTCTCATAATCAGTTTTTCTGTAGTCAGTTACTAGGAGGTGCTTGAAAATATGTGCCTGGAAAAACATCTCCCACAATAACATTGCAGTTATAGCTGTGAACTTGCGACAAAGTATTTTTTTCTTGGTCGCAGACGGTGTGTTGGAGAAGAATGCACACACCCCGCGGCGGCGTGTGTCTCACTCCCACCCTCTACTCTCCAAACTCACCACACTGAGGTCGCCATGGCAGCCGGCACAGCCAACCAATCAGACGCAGCGTCAAGTTTTAGTGCTTTCTTAATAAACTTACTTGAATTGTGCATGCCGGGCGGGGACATACAGTAGAGGGAGTGTCACTTAAGGATATAGGGTGGTTATATGTGAAAGTCTTACAGGAAAACTGCTTGGCTGAAGGCTTTATTTCCCACACTTTTGATACAGTGGAAGATTAAACGTTAACTGTCCACAATCAGCTGTCATTTCCTGCACTGCCCTAAAGGTTTACACTGCAGTTAAACGGCACACTAGAAGGTTTTCTTACAATTGCAGATATTAGTTCTAGTGGTTGCGTGAAGCCATTTTTTGTTATAAAACCTGTTTGTTTACACTTTTCAACTAGAAAATAGCCAAATGTCCCTGATCAAAAGTTTACATATCATGCATCTTGAAACAAACATTTCATAGAGTCCAATTTTGTCAGAGAGTCCTGTATTTCAGCTGAAGTGAGTTTTTCTTTGCTCCTGAACAATTTTCCTGGCAGTTGTTGAAGGTCATACATGACCGCTAACCATGAGTATAATAAAGGTTATTGTGTTGTCATTCATAATCTATGAAACTTTTGGCCACGTATACTAAGTGCATTTGGAGGGTAATACAATTGAAATTGCCATCTAGGTTCTAAGAATTTGTGAAATAATTCTTTTAGGCATTTTGCCCAATCATAAATATTTTATTTACAATGCCGGTACCTAAACTGTTTTCAGTATCTACACTACTATGTTCAAATAGGAAGATAATGTTCATTTATTCCATAAAAGACTATTTCTTGAGTCATCTATTTGAGCTGGAACAACCAAGTAACGTTCTTTATTGCTGTCTCAGGACCCACCAGACCTCAAAACTTAGTATCAAAAGAAATATATAACCTACATTTCCGGTTTCCAGGTGCCATACTTTTAGAGATATGGATACACATGTCGTGCCAATTGGCCGAAAGTTCATTCTCACTAATTAGATGACTTTGAGCAAAAATATTTGGGCTCTCACAGTTTCTCCTAGAGGCCAAACACTCAAATTTCATCAAAATCTGTGACGTGAGTGCATTTTCTTGGTTGAATTGACACGGAATGACCCATGTAAACGTTAGATCAGGGACATTTGAGTAGTTTCGGTTTCATTGTGATTTCAAAAGGGTAAACTCAGTTCTTTGACAATAAATGGGTTCGCACAACCACTAACCGTGAGTGGAAAAAAGATGTTTGAGTCATCATTCATATTCTATCATGAAAAATGGCCAAAAGATTAAAAAGGTATGTAAACTTAAAAGGGTATGTAAACTTTTGGCCACAACTGATTATTGCCTTTACCTTAAGATGTACCTAAAGGCATTTGCGGCTTCTGAAAATCAGTTAAATCCCTGTCACTCACCCAGAATGTGACGGATTGTTTGTGCTTGTGCATAGAGCTGCATTAACAGAAAAAAAACAAGAATAACAACATAACAGTCTGTCCAAATTGTCAGATCAAATCAGCCCATGCCTAGTACATAATATACAAAAAGAATCTCTCCTTGTCAAATTAACTGCACAGAAGTCAGCAGCATAATAATTAGGTTCCAGAAACTGCTGTCAACTTCTATTCCTTTAGCCTTAAGGAAAGTCTAAAGCCAATATTGGTTTCTGGCCTGAAACGTGCCTTGAAGGAATGCCGTTGACCAGTATGACCAGTTGTAAGTCTGGGTAACCATACCCTGAGTACACAAAACCAGGAGACGCAGATAGGAATTCTTTACTGGGGTTTTATAGTCAGAAAACGGAAACTCCGATTCACTTTTTCATTATGAGCATATGTACACCACACTAAACTAGGGATTTATTCAAAGTCATTAAGAAACCACAGAGACTAGGTCTCTCTATTGACTTTACACTGACGGTTGACCCCGCCCACAACAGCAGTTCAAGTGACGTCAATAGACCACAGAGCTTTGGGAGTTTTCTATGCTGTGACACTCATTTAATCCTATATTTTGGTTATTGGGAAATCCGAATATGACTCCAAAAATACCCACCCAAACGTAAACCCCTATGCAGTTTCCCCCATGTTGTTGTGAGTGCACCAAAGTCTGAGACACTGATTTCACACTTCTGTAGATAAATCTCTTGCATGTCCCCTGAGCACGGAGGATGATGCTGCAAAAACCTCCTCCGCCTCTCTGTCTGCTTCTTCAAGACAACTCGTTCATCACCGTGGAAACGCAGCAAGATGGCAGCCCATAAATAGCGTTTAGGTTCAGATTTTATAGCCTCAGTTTGTTTGAATGCCTTGACTAACCCAACCATGGCAGGATTGAGAGGATTATGTAAGAAAGTGCTATTACTAAGAGCAGTAGACGTAAGAACAGTGATACAGTATAATACATTTGTAGAAAGGGCAGTACAGTTACTACAATCACTACTTGCTGACAGTTACCACATACAGCTGTGCTCATAAGTTTACATATCCTGGTGGATTTTTTTGACGGGTAGTTTCTTTTGTCATTATGATTTGTCCTATACCCACACTCATGATCTCATGATACTACCACAACTAGTACTGCTCGTCGCTACGACTAACAAGCCAGCCTGACTCCATGTATGAGATACATTAGAAGACAGCCTGTGATTGTGCCGTTGGCTGCTCAAACTCTGGTGAGAACGCTACCAGATCAATCACAGCACGGGAGGAGGGAGTTAGCGATGCGTCATTTTCAGAGATGCACCGATCCAGCTTTTTTGCTTCCGATACCGATACTTGGGGTTTGAATATCTACAGATACCAACGATACTGTGAGATTTTCACAAAAGTATGTTTGTAGATGACATATTTGTTGTTTACGCAAAGAAACTGCAGTGAATTTGCAGTGAGTGAAAAAGTGACTGGTCCAAGTTACATTAAATAGAAACTTCCAACACACAGTGATCATGAATGCATTAGAAATATATTATATCAGTGATTCTGTGACAGTATTTCTCAAACTAAAATGCAAGCGCTATTGGACAATATGAGCCTATTTCACTACTTTAGGTGTGACTCAGTCATAGCTTCTGTCACAGCCTTGACTGGTTGAAGCTAGTCTTAGCATGGAGTGAATGAGCCCCCTCCCTTTCATGTGTGAAGCGCTTTGGGTGTGACTATGTCATATGAAAAGCGCTATACAAATAACATTCCCTTTTCCCTTTCCCCCTTAGCATACTCTTGCCAACTGCAGTATTTTGCGTGGCGATCGATGGTGCTATTCCATAGTGTAAAACTAAGGAAATGACTGAATTCTACGGGTTGCTTACCAAATCCAAATGGCAGTTCATCCTTTAGCCATGAGGGTCGGTACACACAGTTTTAGACCATAAACGTGCAGATTATACTAGTTTACAGTAGTTTATAATTTTGTCTTTTTTATGCATTTAAATAAAGTAAAGTAAAGTAGTCAAATGAATGCATCCCAACCTACAGTATATCCTAAATCACATTCTTGTGTCCAAGCCTTAAGGTGTTGTAACATAACACTGAAGCTTCTCAATGATAATGCATTCCAACACCATTACAACTGTGTGGATGGCCTCTATAGTCTACAACTCACAGATTTATGGACGACACAGCACACATGGACTCTTTATAGCCGCTATAACACCACAAACAGAAGTGTAAAAAATTAAACAATATGACAGTAGGCTCCCTCCTCTACATGAGAATTTACAGGACAGGCCTGGACACGCTCTCCTCTTATCGGGGAGAATGAGCCAACAACATGGAGGAAGACCAAAAGTGTCGGAGAAATGGAGAAGCACCCACTCCAGACGACAAAACCAAGCTTGTGAAACTGAATCTGCAACATGCAACATGAACAACGCTCTGATTAGGAAGTTTTTTTTTATTTTAAAGGGAGACCGATGAAACGCAAAATTTCATTAATAACTAGTTTACTCAAAAACTAAAGATATCTGAACAAATCTTTGTAACAAAAATATCAACAAAATAAAACCATAACCAGGCAGAATACATTATTTAGATTGTGTCAACAAAAATATATGCAATTTTGGCCATTTTTATGTAAACAATAACTTAATTTATAACTTATTAATATCAGAAAACATAAAATGACACAAAACATGCAATACATTTTTTTCTCATATTTATGTCAGGAATCTACAGCAAAAGTTTCAAATTGATATCACTCAATTTAATTTGTTTGTCCTATTCACCTGCAGTGTCTCGCCTTAAATACAAGCCAATGTGATATGATAGATAAAAGAAAAATATAAAGCATGTCTGGTCATGTTTTGTCGTAGTACTGTATTACACATTACACTGAAGTAATAATTGGTTGAGCCAAAACAGCTGAAGTCACTGCACAATATACTGGTTTGGCAAGTTGATCCTGGTGACTGACAGAGAAAGGAAAGGAAGGAAGAAGATGGTCTTAATTATACCTAGCCCCAAAACCACTTAAAAAAATATGTAGATGTGTCTATGACCTTTTAAATAATGTTGCTATCCTTTGGTATACATGTTACCGCATGACAATTTTCATTCTGATAAAACAATAATAAAAGACATTTGGTGATGTTAAGTGTTCCTTCTCTTCACTTTTGCCCTAAAACAATCTTACCATTTGCCATTAGGTAGTGTGTGAATCTGTCATTTTAGCAGAATTATCTACATTCATTTCTCAATTATTAGTCTCATTTATGTGCTTTCCTTGCACAGTAATTTGAAGTCTCACCTTATGGTACAAAGAGGCATGCTGTGTTGTCTGTTCGTGTGGAAACTAAAGTTTAAACACCGCCAAGTTAAATATTTAAATTAACTTTAAATTCTCTTGTAAATCGTTTGAACTGTGAAATGACATTTGAGAGCAAACAGGAAAACATGCATGGCCTGTACTTGTGAGCAGTACGGTGTTGCACAGGGATGTGTGTTAGAGGTAAGAGGAACCGGAAACTGCCGTCTCAGCTGGGCCACCCATCTGGCACACTATGTTCAAAATAAATGCATAATGATTTACCCAAAAAAGGTACTGTCAAATATATCAGTCATCTCTTTTATCCAAACTCCTTTTAGTCTTTGAGCTTTCTTTTAAATGTTTTAAATAGGTTTAGCTATTAAAGAAACCCATAAAAGAGGTCTGGCTTAAACTGGTTTGACACATGAAGAAAAGACAACAATAGACTCAGTGCTACCAACCTACACAGTGGAATGAATCATCAGTGAATCGTCCCAGTGATGGTCATTTGACCCCTGACCCCAGTTTCCAGTAAACGCACAATGCATTCACAACTTCAGCATGAGGCACTTTGTAGCATATTGACCATGGGGTCACTTTAATTAAGATGTTGATTTTGGAAATGAGTGGGCTAAAGCCCGTGCACGTTTTCCCACCAGTGTACACCCAGCATTGTTCAATAAACAATACAGTTTTCCACAGATTCTGCGCATCAGGGCCAAAGTAAATATCCTGCTGCACAACAAAGAGCAGTTTACGGTAAGTGATTAGCCACAATAACAATATAATTAAGCACAAGCAGCCTCAAAATGCAATCGGAAGTAGACGATGAAAGACCACACACTCAAGGAAAAACTGCCCATTTACCAAGCAATGAAAATACTCACTGTATTAGAAAAGTGAGATTATACAAACAATAAAATAAGCAATGAATTTTCTTCAGTATAAAAACAGTTTGTGACAAGTTCTCAACCACAAAACCACAACTCTAGGCTAAATCTGTACAGTTTATGAAACAAAACTGCAATACACTCAAATGTCACAGACTAAAATACAATGCACCCAGAATAATTCCTCTGTGACTCAGCCCCAGTTTCCACATTTTGTTGGGGAAGTCCTAACTAAGTGTTCAAATCTTGGTAAAACAAATTCACATGTGTAAACATAGAGCTACTATCCACACAGAACTTTCATTCTGGGGTTGTGACACAAGTGCTAAGTGTGAAAACGGTAGGTTACTAGACATTTATCTCCATGTGTTATTCTTGTGGTTCATTTAGTTTTACATAATTTCATATGTGTGATTATTTATCTGTTGGGTACTTTGATAGATGAATGAAGGCACAAGTGGCACAAAATAGGTCACAATAAAATTATCTCATGAAATTAGGTCTCACAATCAGAGCAGCAGCAAGATTTAGAAAATACAACCCACTTTGTACAAGAAATAATTCAGAGGTCAATTCAACAGCTTTGACATAAATTATTTCTATGTCCTCACATGATTTGGTAAAGTTTGTGAAATCAGAACTTCCTTGTTTCTGTGACGGTCAGTCTGCCGATTGTGATGCAATGGGCCCAAGTGGTTGTGTTTGATGTGAATGAATCACATTAACCTTTTTGCATCTTCTGCTAAATTAGAACAGTGTTGTTTACGGTATGAAGAAAAAATAGGCCTTAATAGAACTTAGAAAATAGTTAAGAAAAAAAAAAAGGAATCTTAAAAGGCAATATGATGAAGATTGAATAAAATAAAATAAAACAAAAACAGCTGCTTTCTACTGATTCTAAAAGAGATTTCGTCATCATGTCATCATTTTGATATTGCAGTAAAGTACTGTATGTCTCGGTCTTACTCAGTTTTTCAGTCCAGGTTTTCAACAGTGGGAGGCAATGCAGTCGCAACACAAAAATAAATCACTGGCTGCTGATAATCGATGGTGGTGGGGGTGTGAAAATATTGAGCTGTTGGCCAGACTGATCCTTCCAACATGGCAGCCCATAAACATTATGTACAACAATTTATTCTGTATTCACTACATTGTGTTCCCCTGTGGTATTATGTCTAGTTCCTTATGTGAAGAATTGGCAAAAGCAACCAGCCATTTTGTGTTTGTGTGTGAACGCAAGTCTTAAACAGCCACAGTTACTTATTAAACATAACATGTAATATTTTCTCTTTGCATGTTTAGCCATGACATGCAGGGCTATGTTTAGAACTAAAACTGGTAGCAGTAGATTGTCTGCCCAAAACTAACCCAAGAATTACAGTTCTTTTGTGCAATATGACACTGCTTTCTCTCCATAGTCTGTGTACAATGCTGCACCTGTGAGAGCATAAGAGTCAGAGAAGGGTTCCTTGATGCCAAAGACTTTAGTAACAGAAGTATGGAAATAAGGGTCAATGCAGTAAGTAAGAAACCATGGAAAGAAGATGATTTAATGCACTAAATATCAGTCTTTATGTGTAACCATGGCCTATTAGCATGAAGAATAACATATCTCAAGGAGCAACACAGAACATTGAATAAACTTTTGTTTAAATTTTTAAAGTTTTTTTAAATTGTATGCAGTGACTTTGAACTAGGGCTGCACAATATTGAAAAAAAACTTGCGACATGTGATACTGGCATGCAATATTGCGACAGCGATATTATTGCGATACTTAAATCAACCACTTCAACGCAGTTTGTTCCATTCAGACACAAGTAAAAGTCAAAAAGATACTTCAAAATCACAAAATCAGAACCAAACCAAGGCCAAAATTTGAACTAAATTAAGAAAATCATAACTAAGACTGAACGTTTGCACATGTAGAAGTTCCAAGCATATTTAGTTCTAAAGAATGTTGGCAAATAAATGCAAAAATGTCAGTCAGATGGAAGACTTGAGTGATTTTGCATATATTGTGGTTTCTTGACATGGATATTGCATCACCTAATATTGTGATAGGATATTTTTTGGGATATATTGTGCAGCCCTTTGAACCCTTCTCAAGCACAGAGAACCCCACAGTAATAAACCTGTCAGAACAAATCCAGTCAATTCTCTTTCGAAAGAAGGCCAGAATAAGTAGCATATTCAATACTGCTTGTCTTAATTGTAGCCTAGTGGTGAACAATAAGCCAGAGCTGAGCACTAAGCATGGTCCTTACCTACTGATGAAGAGTCATCATGGTCAGAGCTCAGGTATCCATCACTCCTCCTGTCCGGCGTGCTGCAGCCAGAACCCCGCGAGGGTCTCCTCTGGATGTGGGGAAAGGACGGGGACAACCTGCCATCGTCACCGGAGTCAAAGTCCCTACTGTGTCGGTTAGGTCGCCTGGTGTCCCGCTGAGCGCTGGACGTCCTCTGGTTATCCCTGTACACATTCCTTGGCGCCAACAAGTTATTCCTGACAAAATTGTCATTGAGCTCCGTGTCTTCGTACTCCTTGTCGCTGATGTCCTCATTGTCATTGGTCAGGACAGGTTTCTGGAAGCTGCTGATCCGCGGAGGCACTGGGATGGGGACTGGTTTACCTGTCTTCCCGCTGAACCTGGGTCTGTCCCGGGAGAAGGAGCTGCCTAATACCGCTGACTGCACTCCCAGGACTTTGCCTCCTAATAGAGACAGCTTGTTTCGATCTACTTCGTCGTCTCTTGTATGAAATGTACTGATCTCTTTTGGTTTTAAGAAGGAAAATTGACCAGCGTTTAAGTTTTCATCCTTTGCCTCAAACCTTTCCGGGTCGTCTCTTTTCTGCCGATCCACGGTGGTCTGCAGGTAGATCATCTTGAATTTCTCCTCTGCCAGAGCTTTCTGAAGCTTCTTCAGGTTCGCTTTGCACGATTCCAGCTCGGACTCGATGTCCTCCACCGACTTTAAGTCCATTTGGGGGACTTCACATTGAGGAAACTCATTTTTCCAATGTTTGGCGAATTCCTCCTGTTCCCACATCGCGCTGTCATAAGACACAGCCCCGCACCCGATGAGAAAAGCCCTTACTGTAGTTTTATTCTCACAGACAGCTGGCGATGTGTCGGTCGTAAATATGTACTTTCTCTCTCCTGCTTTTGGACCAAGCAATTAAGTATTAGCCGTAACTTGACCAGTCTATGCTCATCTTCCACCTCCTACACGCACAAATGGCAGGCGAGTCTGTGCACTGCGAGAGATGCGATGCGAATCAAGTTGCCACTCTGAAAACTTTCGAGACTTCCTGTATTGAGACATGATGCATTCAGGTACAGCCCGAGCAGCTGATATTTGCCTCCAGGGAACAAGTGTATCTGGTTCCTGAGGAAAAAATGCTTACAATCTTTGACAAAAATTGACTGATTGACAATTTTATTATTTAGTCATATAAGCAAGGTGGGATTCCTCACTAAAATATAATTTTGTATTGCAACCAGAAGCAACACAAGATGTGATGAATAAATATGTATGAGACGATGAAAGCAACAGTTACTGTGCAGATTAAGTAAAGCAAATTGACTGATATTACTGGAGAGTGAGTGAATGGACATCATCTTGATGGCGTGAAACAGACATGTTTGTTTAAAGACCAAGTCAGAAGTAGAATTAACCAAAAAATGACACATTGGTGTATAGGCTTTGGGCTGGATACCGGACTACAGTAGACTATGTTATATGTTATAGAAAAATAGTATTCTTTATAGCAAGTTTTGATAGCTGGTGGGTCCTAAGATAGCACTAAGAAAGTTACATGATTGTTAAAGCGCAAATAAATAATACAAAAATTAAAACAAACATTATTTTATGAAAAAATTATCTTTCATTTTCATGGTTGTAGATCATTTAGAAAATGTAGTAGAAGTACTGACAGGTACTGTTCAGGTACCGGTATCATAAACTAAATCAGTTAACCCTATAAACCCAGGACTAAACCAGGTCTAAAGTAGGACTAGCTCTCTAAATCCAGGTCTAAACCAGGTCTAACCCTATATATCCCAGGACTAAACCAGGTATAAACTAGGACTAGCTCTCTAACTCCAGGACTAATCCTGGTTTAGACCTAGATTTAGAGAGTTAGTTGTAGTTTAGACCTGGTTTAGTCCTGGGTTTATAGGGTTAAAGTACTATTAACAAAAATGTAAATAATATACCGGTTGGCTAGATGTTTGTTCAAACTTACTACCTTTGACAAACTAAATAATCTTAACTAGGCTAAATAAATAGGCACACTTTAAACCAGCATTCATTGTGTGGACGCTTACTGGTTTGGCAATTACAAAGAGAGTAGCAAGATGACATCACCAGATATAAAAGCCATTATGTGTGCTATGAAACATGATTCTGGGAAAGTAGGCTACAAGAGCATTGGTAACAATAATGCACTTCTGTTACAGTCTGTTTTTATTTTATTTTATTTTATTTTATGGCATTCAAAAAAGGAACAAAGCATCTCTAGAAGTTAGAGAAAAGAATTTCTGACTCTGGTTGGTGCAAGCTTTCAATGTTGTGACTTGAGTTTTGTTTTTCTTTTTAACAGAGATAGTACATTGAATTACTACCAATTATCATCGATAGGCTTGCTGGGGCACAGGGTAGAGTTCATGGGCCCCATTTTCAACAATAGAAAATGGGGCCCCTCTACCACCAAAAAAGATACTGTAACAATTGCATGTACTCAGGTTTCCACCCAAAGATGATAAAGTGATCAAGTGGAAATAGAATAAGATGTAGCCTGTCAATCACCTTTTCAGCATCTTGCACTTGAGCATAAAACAAAAAGCTGGCAAGTTGTCAGACAGGATGCTTCCAGTAACCGTGGGTTGTAATGTAATGCTATACACACAGAGGAGAAAGTTAGCAATAGACAGTGAGGGGAGGGTAGTGGCACAGATGTACTGCACATCCTAGCAGTGTCCATTTGGCCAAGAGCCAAGATGAGCTGGAAGATCATGCTGTAAAACCTCTTGCAGTGGACAGGAATCAATGATCACCACTGACCGCCTGATTGGGTTACTGTAATGAATAGAGGAAAGCATGTCGTGATGAAGTTGAGGCTAACATAAGAATGAGGTATTGTAAAAAAGTTGTGGGCTTTTTTTAATGTACAAAGTAGTCATGGTCTTCTTGTTTTATGTATGTTATCAGAGGCATTAGAGGGGTCCGGTGACACAGCCTCTTCCAAGAAAATAGATTCTACTCTTGGTCAACATGTAAATGAAAGCAGCGCAGGTCAGGAGGTGAAACATGTTGTGAATACAAGATACCCTAACTCCAATGCCCCCTTTTGTATAATTGATGTGGGCAGACATTGATGCTCTGAAGTAATGAAAAAATATAGTACCATCTTTTTTACTTTATGAATGTTGAATGAGATATTCTGGCCAAACACATTATTTCTGGATATTTAAAGAGCATATGACACACTACACGAAATCTTTACTAAAACATTGTTATCAGTCATCAGCGTGTAACACATGTTATATATACCAACTTACCTAACAATTATACTTAAGATTTTGCAATAAATGTATCTAGTTTTCCCTGGTTTGACATTTTTTGTAATGTTTATTATTTCACTTCCTTATTGTTGATGAGCACAGGAAGTGACATATGTAGAGGTAAACAGTACATAACTATTGCCGTGACAACACTTTCCCCCCACATTTTTCTTTTTTTAAATGATCACTTCACAAAGTAAAACTAAGATTAACACTTTCAACCCATACTATTCATCAAACTAAGTCATAAATATGCTATATTTGTTTTGTTCTTCTGGATTACTGTTGTTATTCACCATAAACTAGCATTACCATAAAGATATTTCAACCTGAAAATTGTGAAACGTGGAATGTACCTGTAAATTCATCCCTGTGAAGAATTAGATTATTAGAAATGTGTTAGTTTGGACCATAAGCAATAATTTATGCACTCCCTCTTTCAATATTTGTAACGTGTAATTTTGAGTCAGTTCAGCCATGCTCTGCAAAAAACATTGATGTTGATAAGGTAAGATCAGAGATGAGCTAGAGACTTTATCAATCTCACAGTAGAGAATATCAGTAACTCTTGAAACACACCGTAAGGAGCAGATACAGTTGTGCTCATAAATGTACATGCCCTTTTAAGTTTATATACCCTTTTAATCGTTTGGCCATTTTTCATAGAATATGAATGATAGCACAAAAATCTTTTTTTCCTCTCCTGGTTAGTGATTGTATGAAGCCATTTATTTTCAAAAAAACTGAGTTTACTCTTTTGAAATCACAATGAAACAGAAAATACTCAAATGTCCCTGATGTATCAACTACAACTACCAGGAAAATTGTTCAGGAGCAAAAAAAAACTCACTTCAGCTGAAATACAGGACTCTGGCAAAAATATGCACAATGTGTAAACTTTTGATCAGGGACATTTGGCTAGTTTCTAGTTGAAAAGCGTAAACAAACTATGTAAACTTTTGAGCGTGACTGTAGTTAGAAAAATGTGCATCAAATAGGATGTATGTGCAAACAAAGTAATACCATTAAAATAAAAATATATTATGAATAACTTAAAAGGGGTAAAACAAATTGAAAAGGTATATGCGACCTTTATAATCTTAGTGAAACAAGTTGCATTAAAAACGTAGGGGGGAAAAGAAGACTATACTGCAGTCACAGTGAAAATGGTCGTTTACTGCCCCCTAGTGTCTGCAGTGGAAATTACAACCACGCCAACACCGACTCATGTTGTTATGCTATCTTTATTGAATGTGCATTCTTTACAACATATGGAAGGGATGAACTATAAAAACGAATTGAACAACTGTAATAGCACATGGATTTACAGCAGTTAGACGGGAACATACTTACAACAATACACATATTGAATGAAGCTCATGTTATGGACGTACAAGGATATAAAAAAAACCACAGGATGTTACCATTATAAAACATTATTTACATTTGCTCACACAGGACATATACCATTTCTTATCAAAATATGTATCAACACTTATTGTGCAACTTTTCACATAAATTTCTCATATATAAGGCAACAAGAGGACAGCACCAAAGACGACGGCACCAGTGGACTCAACAGGTAGGAAGTATCGAAGGCCACGCGCACACTTCCAGAGGACCAACCACTGGGGTTAAAACATGTCGGGTAATGTTCCACTATAACCTTCCTGAGTTGGTAACATACATACTGTGTAGAGTGTCAAGAGAATGTGCTGCCGAGGTGAGTTATTATGCCCAGTATATTTTAAATAATAAATATGTACCGTGACAATACAGTAGTCTTCACAGTGGCTCTATCAGCAAAAGCTCAACAAATGGTATTTGCATAGTTAATTTATACTCAGTACTGTGCAAAGGTTTTAGTGAGATGTAAAAGCAACAAAAAATATTCCTTTAACATTTTGGATCAGTGTTTCATGGCAGTGATTCAGAAGTAGCACACATATTTTGGCATTTCCCCCTATTTTATGTTGCTTCTAACTCTATCCAATACTTCAGCACAGTATTTTATCTCACAGTAAAGGTATATAAATCAATGTTTATGTAGATGTGGTGGCTATCATTATGAGTGATTTCAAAGTGCAAAAATATCTATGTAATGCTATACTGATAATTACAGCTAGCCATTTACAGTAGTTTTTACGCCTTTTTAACAGCACAGGCAACCAGTGTTTCTCTCTTTGTAGTCACAAAGGCTTGTTGTTTTTCATAATAAGCTGCTTCATTGATAAAAGTGGGGTAAACCGTTCCGGGACCTTGGTAGTGGATCGTCTTCCCATCAAACGTCTGGAACATGGGGTCACCGGGGTTCAAAGGCTCCCAGTCACAATCCTTACAACAACAATATAAGTTACTGTTAGTGACATAATAAACTGTCAAACATATAATAGGGCTTTATTTAAACTGGCCCATCTTAAGGGGACAAAAACAACACATAGTGAATGAATTGTCTAATGTATTCACCTGGAAGTTAGGGTGCACCATGGCAATAATGTTTCCATTGGCATCTCTGGGATAGTCAACTCTCTCCAAAACCCGAAATACTTCGACAGTGCACGGGGGAAACTCCACACCTAAAGGCACAGAAAAAAAATAATACAATGAACATTTTTTAAGTAACAATGCATGAATAAGACCAAGGAACTAAAATTAAAGATGTCCAAACATTTTCCAAAGAGTAATTTCATAATGCGAATTAGAAAAAAAAACGTGTGTATTGTTATGTAAACTGCTTTGATAATTGACTAACTTCAGAGACAGCCTGAAGCGATGCTTCTAAAAGAAAAAGATAAATTTAGAGACCTGCAGCTGGCTCTCACTATGACAATCTGTAATGATGAAGGTGGCTGAGAATCTGGAAAGAGTACTATAACATACTCATAGATTATTTAAGGTTACAAATTTACTAAATTAAAGCAAGTGAGATAAGTTAAAGACCATTATATTATTAGTATGCACACATTGATTGAGGAACAGATATTTAAAAAAGCAAAAGGTGAACTGCCGAAGACGATGTTGTTTAGGAAACCTTTTAAAATGAATAATTGTGTTTGACATTTGCAAAGCACCTTGGGAGCAATTTATAAATGCAAAAAAAAACAGTTTACTGATTTAAATAGTTAACTTACTTACAAACAAGCATACCAATATCTGCACACGTACTATACTATCAAGAGGACATGCAGCCTCTGTCATTATCAAGAAAAGATAGAGCAACTAGAGTTTCCCTTTGGAAATATTCAGACAGTGATGGAAAGCATTTGTTCCTACCACACATGCCGGAAGAGTAACATAGTAACTCTAAATCACTTTTAATTCAAAATGTACTACCTATTCACATGTGTCTTTGGACAGTGGCAAAAAGCCAGACTACTAAATACAACAGAACAAGGGGAACATATAGAATGCTCTCATAAATGTAGTGTATAATACATGCACCCATTTTAAAACAATATAATATATTATACACAATGAATGCATAAAAATGCATAATCCACAACCATTATAAATGCACAGGGTGTTGCATAATGCATGTTTATGTACTTTTTTCAGGATGAGAAGGCAATTTGGCATAGAACACTGAGTACTTTGAAGATTAATGGGACTGTATTCAGCATCACCTCTCAGGATTTTATCAGTATTCAAGATGCAGCACTGTTTTTGGATACGCCATTGAAATGGTCACTTTGGTCTCTAAAAACAAATTAACTAGTGTCGGTCAGCAGCTTGAAACTGTGGTCGTAGTGATTCCTCACGTTGCCAGTGTGGCCCCATGCGCGTCAGAACATTACCACACCATTGGCAGGCACACACTGATGCATGGACTGAGACCAACTCACAACAAGCGGCTCATTGAAGACAGGGACACATTGGTGAATGCCAGTTTGCCCTTGTCTCATGGCACAGGCCATTTGCTTACGTAAAAGAGGAAGCCAAAGCTGCCTCACATCGGTGTATGCTGACACTGCTACGTGCTCGGGGCGTAAAGCAAAGATGCTGATAAATTTAGAGAGCTGCAGCTGCTGAAGGTGCGTCTGGATGAATCACACACAGCCACAAGCCATACGTCACAGCATGTCTCTCTACCGTGAAGGTGACTGATGTGAGCTGATTTCTTGTCTGCGTCATACTATTCTCTCTGGATGGTTCCATTTCAAAAATGAACAATAGGCTTCTATTGCAAATGCATCATTATGCGACAGTGGCACATGGTAGAGCAGGTTGTCTCATGATTGGAAGGTTGTGAATGAGTGAGTAGTTACTTGCTGTAAAGCACTTTGACTAAACTACCGGTAACTAAATTCATGACAAAAACCACAATTATGCAAACAATGGGGAGGCTAATAATGTAACAAAACATATCAAGTAAGGAACTGAAATAGGTGCTTCATTTTTCTTTAATTTGCTTTTTAATTTTTATTCTTGCTTTTGTTTAAATGCACGGGGTGTATATACAAAAAACAAAAAAACATTGTATCAAACGAATATAATGCTGTAATGAGAAGGTGACTTTGTGAAATGGACGCAATAAAGTAAAAAAAAATTAAAAAATAGGTGATAACAGATTGTGGATAAATGAATAAAACATATGTAGTGCAATGTTGTCATGGTAAATCAGTAGTTCTTAACTTTTGGGGCCGCACTAAAACGGGCTGGCAAAACCATTTTCAGAGGGTTGCAGACCGTAGCCAAAAACAAATACTGCATAATGTTGTTTAAATCTTGAGGTTTTAAGAAAATAAAGAAACGCACACCAAAAACTGTATATCCATACAATGCTTGTTGTGACTTGTATGGCAGTGATCCGGGGGTCAAGATGATTTCAAGATTTCCAGAAATAATGATATTGTCTTTTAAAACCCCAGTAAGTACGGCGGCAGAGTGGATAGCGCTCTTGCCTCACAGCAAGAAGGTCCCGGGTTCGATTCCCGGCCCATGCGGCCTTTCTGTGTGAAGTTTGCATGTTTCTTCCCGTGTCTGGATGGGTTTCCTCCAGGTCCTCCGGTTTCCCCCATCAACCCAAAACATGCACATTAGGTTAAATCCTCCAGCCAGGTGATTCTGACCATGAGCCTGGCTCCACATCTGGAGATGCCCCAGTAGCATCGATG
>OMNZ01043133.1:13664-50139 GCA_900303255.1 Lesueurigobius sanzi | reverse complement strand
ACTTATGTTATATTTTCTTTATTTTAGGGACCACCAGGAATCACTGGGAAACAAGGGAAAAGGGGTGTTAGAGGAAAAGCTGTAAGCACATTTCAATTAAAAAAATCATAATCTAAGCTCAGTACTGAACATACCAAAAATCTATACCTCAGGGTAAAGTAGGTCCACCAGGTTTTCCCGGTCCACAAGGACGCCCCGGAAGGATTGGGTTTCAGGGAAAGAGCGGTGACCCAGGTCCTGCTGGCTTACCGGGGGAAAAGGTCCATCTCATCATTGGTGTATTACCTACAGTAACGGCAGAACTTATATGTGCTGCCTGGTTTATCTGCAGGGTCCCAAAGGTTTCAGTGGAGAATCGGGCATGAAAGGGGATCCGGGTGAGAGGGTAAGACCGACAAGGGTTTTCTGGTGAGATTTCAGAATTATTTTCCCAGACTGCACCTGACTCCTGGATTTGTTCAAGGGTTATCAAGGAGAACCAGGGCCTCAAGGAGACAGAGGGACAAAAGGTCAAAAGGTTTGCTCTATTTGTATTTGTAGACTTTATTGTTCATGTTGTTGTGCAAACTGTCCAGACCAGTGGACGCACAATGTATTAATTACATCCAATGTTCATAGGGTTATAAAGGGAGAACTGGGATGATGGGAATCCCAGGTTATACAGTAAGTACAAGGGAGTTTATTGATACATTTTAACAAAACACTTGCTGATTTTATTGTCATTTTCCAGGGTTTCCCTAGAGCCAGGGGTCCTCGCGGTTTTCCCGGCCGATCAGGACATGTGGTTAGGATTTTACTCCATACATGCCATTGGATCCATTATGTAAATGTTGTCAGTTTTACACTTTACACCTCTGTTTTAGGGTGACGTTGGATCTTTGGGTGATGCAGGACCTAAAGGCCCACCTGTAAGTTTTACACATACTTTATCTGTCCTAAGGTGAATTGACATCGTTCAAGATAGATATTATTTCAGGGAGAAATGGGTCATAAAGGAAAAAAAGGTGTGAAAGGCAGAAAGGGAGCCAGAGTAAGTACACAGTAAATATACATGATCGCTTACAGAAATGTACAAAGTATTTTAACATCTAACTTTAATTCTGATGTTTCCAGGGTCAGCAAGGTACACTGGGGCTTGGAGGAACTATTGGACCAAAGGTGATGGTGAATTATGTTTTAAAGTTTTCAGCTCATATGAGAGAAAGATAATATGATCATGTTTTTTTCTCAGGGGGACATTGGTCCTGATGGGGCTGTTGGCAGTCCAGGGATACGTGGCCCTCAGGTACACAATTGTAACTGTATTAAAAGATAAAAATACTGCATATGACATGGCGATGATCGTTTTTGAAAAATCAGGGACAACCAGGGCCTAGTGGACCTTCTGGCATCAAAGGGGACCCAGTAAGTCTGCTTCATGCATAAGCACCAAAAGATCTCTACTGATTTATGTCTGCTTCAGGGTGTTGCAGGACATGAAGGCGACATTGGTGAACCAGGACCTCCAGGCCTGATTGTAAGGATTCTTTAGAAAGAAAAAAAAACAAGTTCAGTTTGAAGTTTATGCTGCGGTCTGTACAATAGTATGATAAATCATTTTGTCTTTCTTTAGGGAGTTGAAGGAAATCCTGGGAAACCTGGACCTTCAGGTGATCCCGTAAGATGAATGAAACTGTTATATATTCATGATAATAATTCCTCCCCAAAAAAAATATTTTTGTCACCTTACCTTCAATCTGCATTGTGCTCCACTTCACACTGAAAGCATCTAGTAACGTACATCTGGTGTGTGTTTTAAGGGGCTTAAAGCTTTGCGAGGGGAAAAAGGTCGCCCAGGTTTGAAGGGTCATTTGGTGAGTCCTATTGTGTTTCTTCCATAGTGACAGAATTTATCAGCAATTGTGTCTGTATCGTGTGTTTTGATTGCAGGGACCTCTGGGGCCTCGAGGAAAAGTTGGACAGAAAGGAGCCCAAGGACCATCAGGACTAGAGGGCCTTCAAGGGGTCGTTGGACCGACAGGACTAACTGGACCCAGCGTGAGACAAAGGATCCTAGTTGTATAGACTTCAGTGATTGTCATTTACATTTGATTTTCTTTTTTTAGGGGCTTGATGGTGGTGCCGGAGAGCAAGGTAAACAAGGGATAGATGGACCAAAGGTAATATTTTCCAACACTATCCACAAAGAGTATTATATGAGTTAATGACCTGCTCATAGTTGAAATATGTGATGCAGGGAGATCGGGGGCCTACAGGTTTTCAAGTAAATGATGGGCCTCGTGGTGAAAAGGTAAACTTATACAACATCATGTATAAACTTACAACGAACAAAAATACAACAATCTTCAACATATTTAATTATTTAAATAATTATCCCAAATGTGTTTCACGCATCAAAACACAGAATGTTCTGATGGAGGAAAAAATAAATAATGTTTTTTGTTTATGTCCAGGGTCGAGAGGGACAGTCTGGGTTTGCTGGGGTGCCTGGTCCACTTGTAAGTGCACCTGTTTTCTGTGCTGATGAATTTTTTAAGTACTTTGTGAACAAAGTGGAGGAGATTAGGGCGTGAAATGTGAAAGCTTCTGTTCTAAGTGTCACTTGTGTAAATTCCTCTGCTTGCTCCTAGTCTGTGTTTTTTACTGTAAATTTAGAGGATGTCATGGTCGCTTTTGGAAAGAAATGATCCTAATCCTTGCTATATGGTGTTCCTCAGGGAACTGTCTTAGGTCCAATTTTGTTTATGATGTTGATCAGCCCTCTTAGAAAAATGATTAGTCATTTTAAGAACGTGTCCTATCTTCTATGCTGATGATATCCAATTGTACTATTCATTTAAGGAGTCAAAGTTGCACTTCAGAGTTAATGGATGAAAACTGTCTTCAGTTCTAAAAAAAAACTGAGACTTTGATCATTGCCCCAGAGCAGAAAATCCCGTCCATTGTGAGCCACCTTGGTTCTTTGGGCTGTTCAGTTCAGTCGAGCATCAGGTATCTTGGTGTTTGGTTCGATCAATCAATCATTATCTCTTGACATTCATTCTAGACAATTTAGTTTAAAAAAAATGTTATCATTTGAGAGACATTGCCACGTTAAGGTCAATTTTAATCAACTCTAATCTTGAAGTGGTGATTCATGCTTTTATTTCTTCTTATGTAGATTACTGCGATTCCCTTTTTACTTGTTTTTACAAATCTGCTCTAAACCGACTTCAGCTCGTTCAAAATGCTTTATTCCCTGCACTGGCTCCCCATTACATTTCAAATTTATTTTAGTTTTAGTTTTGACTTTTAGAGCCTTTGCCCCCTCAGCCCCTCAAATATATCTCTGATCTGCTGTGCCCCTACACCTCAGGCCGCCATATATATTTCTGATCTGCTGTGCCCCTACATCTCAGGCCCCCAAATATATTTCTGATCTGCTGTGCCCCTACATCTCAGGCCCCCAAATATATTTCAAAAAGACATTTCTTTTCAGCTAAGCTTTTAGTTGCCAAGGCTGTGACTGTTTTTATTTTACTTATGTATTTTATTGTTGTGAAGCACTTTGTGATTTAATCTGTGAAAGGTGCTATATAAATACAGTTTCTTCTTCTTCTTCTTCTTCTTCTTCTTCTTCTTCTTCTTCTTCTTCTTCTTCTTCTTCTTCTTCTTAACACCCGCAGTTTAGTGAGGTGTAAGTAATAACTTTCTCTTCTTCAGGGAGAGATGGGAAAGTCTGGAGACAGAGGGCCTGAAGGAGAGCCTGGTATTAAGGTTCCTGTCTTCCTACAGTTTTTTTTTTTGGATATATATTTTCGCATCAAGCTTACAACGTACAAATGGAAACAACACAAATGATTTCTTTTAACAATATGTTTTATGTTTGTAATAGGGAAAAACTGGCGTCATTGGAGAGACTGGACCTAAAGGCCTAAAGGTTCTTATTTAATTTATTTAAGTTTTTCTTCTCTGTACAGTATATATGTGTATGTATTGTATTTAGTACTTAATTAATAGTTAATTTATGACTCAGGGCACAGAAGGACAGTTAGGAAACAAAGGACTCAATGGAAGTCTAGGATCCCATGTAAGATCATTTTAAAATACACATAGTACACATAATGCAAAACTATTTGAACTATTGTTATTACGTTTTTTGTGTTCATAGACTTTCTCAGGTTTCAGTGTGTTAAAATGACTATCTGTAAAAATTACCACAGGGCTCGCCTGGTCCTGAGGGCATAAATGGAGATCGTGGACTACCAGGTCCAAAAGTTGGTTCCTCCGATAAAAAACTTTTCTGGCTTTCATTTGACTCTCATCAGTAACTGTCTAATTGTTGCTCAGGGGTTTCCTGGAAAAAACGGATCATCTGGCCCTCAAGGACCTGTAGGAAACAGCGTGAGTACCTATTTTAAAATTTATGATTCATGAAAAGAAAAAACATCAACTTCTTAATAACAAACTGATACACTGTAAACTTGCCAAAACAGGGTGAATCTGGCAGTATAGGGCAGAAGGGTGGCCATGGACAAACAGGAGGAAGAGTAAGTTACTACATTTTGCTATATTAATAATTCAAACAAATTATGATGACTGACAGAAAATATAAATTTGTTTCAGGGAAACAAAGGCAAAGCTGGCCTCAGAGGACTCACAGGAAGTGATGGGTTGAAGGTTAGTTTTCAAAAAAGTGTCTAGGATTCAAATCGTATTTTATGTGTTCAGGATATGTAAATATTATTGGATTCTTGTTTGTCCAGGGTAAGAAAGGTGAAAACGGTGCACTTGGAAAACAAGGTTCACCTGTGAGTAAAATGCACAAAAAAAAGAAGTGAAGAAAAGTTTTTTCTTCACTTAATTGTGCCTTTACATGCACTGTTATGTGTACACATACTGTATGTTGGTGTGTGTCTTTAGGGTCAGATGGGTGCTCCTGGCCTTCAAGGACATCAAGGACTTCAAGTAAAACAATTATATTCTGGAGACAAATGAAACATGTTGTTCTTAATTCTGAAGTAATAATAGTATCTGAATTACCATCAACTGTGTTCATTCTTGACTGCAGGGGGTCCCGGGGAACACTGGAGCATGGGGCGAGGCTGGGCCCCGTGGTATCTCAGGTGATAAAGGTCTGAAAGGTTCAGCTGGGCCCATTGGGACAATAGGCAATCCGGTAAGTGTTTTTAAGCAAAGAAATTGGTTTGTATAAAATCTTAACACATTTGTCTTATGTGTATAGGGAAAAGATGGATTGCAGGGCTCACCTGGTCCATCAGGAGAGAAAGGCGATGAGGTAGTCGATAGTAACTTTGTGATGAAACAATTCTGCACATTCAAAACTATTGTGGCAAGTTCAGTAGTGTTTGATTTTTATTTCTCCAATTTTAGGGATCCATTGGGGCTGTGGGACAAAAGGGAGTGTATGGTGTCGATGGTGAGGAGGTAGATTAATCAGTGATGATTGAAGATTTGAATCTGTCTCTATGTATCAGGCTTCTCATTGTGTAGTGTAAGTGCATAAAACCTTGTTTTTCAGGGTTCACCAGGAGTAATTGGACAAAAGGGACCAGCCGGACTAAAGGGAATGTTTGTGAGCAGCCAATGCCTGTTTGAATGGGGTTAGTTTTGAGTTCCATTTTTGATAAAGTTTTATGTAATCCTAAGGGTGATAAGGGAAGTGTCGGACCCCAAGGTTCAATGGGGCCAAAAGGATCAAACGGCGAAAGAGGAAACCAAGGTCCATCAGGCTTGAGAGGACCTCCGGGAAAACAAGTGACTGTCTAGATCCTAATATAAATACATTTCATTCACCACAATAGACACCACAGACATTATTGTGTGAAAGATATTAAACTATGGTTTATACAACAGGGTTACACAGGGATGCCTGGCGAAAGAGGGAAACATGGAGTCCCTGGGCTGCAGGTTTAAGTATTATCATTATTATATTGTTATGGGTAATGTCAAAGATTGTAATAATAATATATTTACAGGGTGGCAGAGGTCTGAGGGGTCCTAGTGGCAAGTCTGGGACCTTTGGCCCAGGGGGCAACATTGGGCCACCTGGTGTTAAAGGACAAAAAGGTCTCATCGGCCTTACAGTGAGTAACATACACTGTAATCAAAACACAATAAAATCCATAACACATAATACATGAAAAATTAAAATTGGCTGTAATTACAGGGCCCACCAGGAAATATTGGCCCCTTTGGACAAATAGGACCATCACCACCAGTATGCATTATTATAATAATATATTTTTAGTCATATAAGTACTGAAAACATTATTACTGGTGTTTTATAGATAATACCTGGGGAAAGAGGTGTGGACGGTATTAAAGGTCTTCCTGGACCAAATGTATGCAATATTTAGTCACTTATAACCATTATTAAATAAACTGTGCTTAGTATTCTATGGTTTTATTTCAAAATTCAGGGAATTCGTGGGGAAAAGGGCAAACCAGGTCGTCTTGGCAGAAAAGGCAACACGGTGGGAAAAGGACAAACGCTGCAGGCTGATCCTCCGATGAGCTTAATGATGTTCAGAAAATGTGACCATTCTGTCTGTGACTTGTAGGGCACTCGAGGGGAGACGGGTGCAAAAGGAGAGTCTGGCACACAAGGCCCTTTGGTAATGTGACAAATTAGATATTTCCAAATAGAAAGATTTTAACTGTTGTTTGGTGAATCCCAGTATTAGTACTGTGCGTTACCAGTCTGCTCTGTGGTACAGTTGTCTTTTATAATTTTTTGTTTGTGTTATTGTGTCTCTCTGTGTTATGTACTTTTTATGGACTTCGAGTCTGGCAAATAAAGATAAGATGTATGTGTGTAACGGTGTTTCTATCTGTATAGGGTCAAGTTGGGACAATGGGTTTGATGGGTCCTCCTGGTGGTAAGGGTCATGCAGGACCTACTGGACCTCCTGGAATTCCAGGAATCAGAGGCACTCAAGGAACAAAGGTAGGACAGGCATTAACATTAATTTGATTTATTGTGAAGTGAATTGGACCATGTCACTGATTCTGTGTGTACACTGTAAAAAGTGTTGCTTCCATAGGAAATTTAAAAAATGGCGTAAGCGGTTCCATCGGCCGTTTTGTGTTCAGCCAACAAACTTAATTTAATGTCTTGTTACTAGTAGTAACAAGACATTAAATGAAGTTACTAGTAGTAACAAGACATTAAATTAAGTTACTAGTAGTAACAAGTCATTAAATTAAGTTTGTTGGCTGAACACAAAACAGCCGATGGACCCGCTTACGCCATTTTTTTTATTTCAAACTTTTTACAGCGTATTGGACAATGCTTGATGTGATCTTCTCATTTATTGTCATTGATTCTGATTATCTTTTTTTATTTTGAAGTTAAGTCTTTTTCTTTTAAAGGGGAATAAAGGTCCGTCTGGAAGGAAAGGGAACAAAGGGGCTCAAGGAAAAAGTGTGCGTACACAACTACACAGTTTTCAGATCTTCTTTAATGATGCGCTGTTATTTCTGAAAGTTTAGCACATCAAGATGAAGTAATATTTTTATATTTTGCAATCACCCATCCTGTTTTTAAGGGGCCTAAGGGGCCACAAGGGAGAAGAGGAGCTGCTGGACACCGTGGGAAACCTGCAAGTATTTTAAATTGTTGATGAAGTCATGCACATAAAGTTGGTCACTATATTGTCTGTACCCTCAGGGCCCTGCTGCCATGGATGGTTTACTTGGTGTTGAGGGCACTGAAGGTGATCCTGTAAGAAAAACAAAGTCTTCTTCTAACTATTCACTTGTACAAAATTTTTCTAATCATTGAACCGTTCTAGGGTGACATCGGCTTCCAGGGATCAAGTGGGACACCAGGCAGGCCTGGGATAATGGTAATAGTTCTCAAATCAATGTATCCAAATCAGAAATTAGTTTCATCTGTTATAGCCATAGGCTTAAAGCTCTCTGATTTCGATGTTGTTATGAACAGTGATCACAATCTATACGTATGCACTAGAACAGCCTCAAGCTTGAAAGAAAGATTAAAGGGAAATAACAAAAGTAATAATACATTGTAAAAATGATTCTACAATTTTAAGTGAAAGATCCAGAGCAAACTTGTACTTACAAATTACAAAAAAACTAATTGCCTGTAATTTCAGGGCAGACCTGGGACGCCTGGAATTAATGGAAATATAGGAGTTCAAGGGCTTAAGGTGTGAAATTATTCAATAAGTAAAGAACAAATATTTGATTCATTAGAGTAATTAATTAAATTATATTTTGTAGGGTCAAGCTGGACAAACTGGAAAACAGGGATTTACTGGGCCAATGGGACCAAGAGTAAGTAAATAGGTTTCAGTGATAGTTTTGTATATGGTTTGTTTATGTAAATTCTAATTGATTGGATTGCAGGGCCGTCCTGGAATTGGAGGTGAAAAAGGAAAGGCTGGAGTAAAAGGTTCAAAGGTATGAAAACGTAAGGAGTAACTACAAATATATATACATTTTTTGTAAGATGATGGAAATCTGAGCTGAAATGCTGTGTGTGTGCTGGTATTATACACAGTGCTCAATGTAAATGAGTGCACTCCCTTTAAAAGTAACATTTTAAGCATTATCACAATTAAAACAAAATCAGTCTCTAAAATGTTGTAATATAACATCTGGTTTACTTGTAACATGACCGTAAGGAATAACTCTGAGAACAAAATGCTCAGTTTTACTTAATTTACGGTGGTGCAGAAATGAGTGCACCCCATTAAAATTCTTTGGAACAAATCAAAATTTTAGACAATTGCCTAATTTAACAAAAATCCAATCACAGGTGAAACTATTTATTCACCACAGGTGTCTAGCAGACGGTTGACCATAAAAGGGGATTAAAATCCCTTCCCATTTGATGCTGTCAGCAAAGGAACCACATGCAAGAGAAATGACAAGACCTGAGAAAGAAAATCATTTCTTTACACTACAAAGGGGAAATCTATAAGAGTAAAGCTTCAGTCAGAATATTGTGGCAAAAGTGGTACAAACATTTTTAAAAAGATGGAACTGCAGCATCTCACAGAGAAGTCCAGGTCATCCACAGAAGGTAACATCTTCTGATGAGAAGGGTTCAATAAATCAACATGTACAGTAAGTTCACTGCAGGTACTGTATCTAAAGAAGTACAAAGCCAAACTGTGCTGATTATTTCCCATGACACCATACAGCATAGAGTGAATAGCAATAGCATGCATGGACGCCATCCACGAAAGAAGCCTCTCCCAAAGCCCAGGCACAAAAAAGACGCCTAGAGTTTCCCAGAGCCAATGCTGACAAAGATGAAGACTACTGAGACTCTATACTATGGAGTGATGAGACCAAGATGAATCACTCTCCATCCAGCATCCAGTCTCTTAAAGAGGGCTTTGTTGAAGAATGGAAAAAGATGGATGTTTCAAAATGTGACTAATTTGTTCATTCCATGTCTAGAAGACTTGCTCTAATTACAAATCATGGAGGCCATACAGAGTACTAGATATTGTAGTTTTAATGTGGAGTGTACTCATTTCTGCACAACCCTAATTTGAGTGAAACTGAATTTATTGTTCTCAAACTTATAAAATGAATCTTACTTTCATGTTATAAGTTATAATAATATTGTTTAAAATGCTACTTTTTAAAGGGGGCATTTATGCTGTGCGCTGTATTTTGTTGATATTTGTTGTTTTCTTGATTTGTCCAGGGCAGATCAGGTAACACTGGGTTACCAGGGCCTATTGGTCCTCAAGGGCTCAAAGTAAGTGTAAACTGTAGTGCTGTGTCTCCGTCTTTAAAGAAAAAAGAAAGAACTGTTCATCTATCTTTCTATCTTGTGACTTTACTGTATCACAGGGATTTCCTGGGTCAGAGGGGCTAAAGGGCAAAAAAGGTCAAAAAGGAAATGAGGTAATTTGTGGTTTTCTGTAGCACTATTTATTGTCATTGTCACAGCATAAGAAATGTGATTGAACTCAGGTGTCATATGTGCTCATAGGGGAACAAAGGGCCACGTGGTCCATCGGGACGATCAGGACTCCTTGGACATCCTGTATGTTTCATAGACTTTTCCGAAACATGTTTCCAATTCATTACAATATATATATTTTGTCATCTCATTTCTTCCATTAATTTAGGGACATCTTGGAAAAAAGGTCAGACTTTTATGCGTTGTCTCAGATGATAGCAGTAAAATCTGATGTAATCATTGTTTATTGGCACATTTTTACTTATTTTTACGTATTTATTTAATATAATAATGACATCTAAACAAAAGTGCATCATTAACAGGGATTCAAGGGTGTGGAAGGGAGCAGAGGACCAAAGGGTCAAAAAGGAAATCGTGGACTTCCAGTAAGTGTTGTGTGTGTTGTAAATGGCCCAATTGAACTGAAATTACTGTAAGGTTTTATTATATAAAGTTAATCAAATGCTTCACAGGGAAAACCTGGACCTTCTGGAAAGCACAAAATCACAAAAACAAGATCTCCAGCGAAAACTGTGACTCTAGCTCATCAAAAAGTTGGTGTAAGTGCCACCTGACTTTTTATGAGTTCTGAAAGCTCATGATGATAACTTATTGATTGTCTAACTTAATTCTTGAAGACACGCAGACGATTGCCCAGGGGATCACAAATAGAAGATGCTGATGAATTCTTTACCTGGCCACAAGGAACCAAAGAGAGTCCAGCTTCAACCTGCCGTGAATTAGGACTTGCACAGCCACATCTGACTGATGGTGATAATTATATCTGTCATTTAACTTTAAGCACAGCCGATAAATAAAGCCTTATTTGTTTAGGATACTATTTCATGGACCCAAACCACGGCTGTCCATATGATGCACTAAAGGCATTCTGCAATTTTACTGCAGGAGGAACAACCTGCTTTGACCCTTTAAGATCACAGGTAGATTCTTTTGGACAAAATGCTTGTTTAACATGCATTTAACTTCCTTGGTTTGTTTGGCTTGCAGAAAAAAATGCAATGGAGACCAGAGAGAAATGCGTCCACAAGTAGATTTGTCAGCTGGCTAAGTCAACAACGTGGTGGAAACAAAGTAACTGCACTTTGTGATGTATGTGACTGTGGTTTAGTGTTTCACACTAATTATGTTTCTGTTGATAGTTCGACTATACAGGACTGGATGTTGTGCAGCTGAGATTCCTGCGGTTGCACAGCCACATTTCATTTCAGCACATGACTCTCAGCTCTATCCCCAATCAGTACATTTTTGATGCTGCGACTAATTTTTCAAAGAGGATATTCCATATCCTTGGAAACACTAACAAGGAAATTGGTTCACTCTACATCACTGAGGGCAGAAATGGCCCTGAGGTATAAATTATGCGTGTATAACATCATAATGTTTTTATTCATGTTTCAAATTCGTTTTGTCTTTTCTCTCTAGATTGAGTTGGTTGTGATGACAGTGGGGAGCACAGAGCTTCATCGCGGTGACATGGAGTTACTTCCAGTCAGAGATGTTGGTATTGAAGTGAGTGAAGCATTATTTGATATTGAGGATATTACTGTTCTTTTAGGTCCCCTGTGTTTCTTGTGATCACTACTCCTGTTCTTATTTATTTAATTTCTTATTTATTTATTCACGGATATGCATTAGATTTGTTGTAAATAGCTATAATTTATATTTTGAGTGGACAATGTGAGTCACAAATTATTGACTGTAGCGATGCTAATCAAACACCCTGCAGAATGTGTTGGAATGTCCATATCACCACATGCAATTTGACCATATTAAAATGAACTCAATGCCCTGTTGTTTGATGATGACTTTATAATAGGGCTTCTGTATCATGTGTGTCAATGGAGAAAGATAGAAATCAGCGATATTGTCCTTTTTCTATTGCCAATGTGCTTCTGTAACATTAGACACACAGTGAATACATACTAGAATACATGATGTTTCTCAGTTTATGTGGAATTACAAGGGGGTCGGCAATAAGAAATATGGGCTTAATCTAAAATGGATTTGGATTTTTTTTTTTTTTGTAATTATGTTGAATGTATGTGTGCATGTGTTCTACATCATGCTTTTTTTTCACTTTTTTTCATTATAAAAAGGTTTTTTTTTTTTTTAATTGAAAAATGAAAAATGCGCGCTCCAGTCACGTCAACAGGAGGAGAGACACGGAGCCAATCAGTGCAAGGCGCGTGCTCGCCTCAGTTTTATACAATGGAGAAGGTGTGCGGCTTTCGCTCTCTGCCAGATGTCCTTTCAGGAGGATTCAGGGAAGTGCTGCTCTTGGTCAACCGGGATAGCCTCATATTTTAGACCACACAACGAGTCGACTATTGAAAGTAGGTTGACTGTACAATTTTTACTCGTGCATTCATGTTTATGTGTCTTTGGCGGGCTATCGACGGACACCAACAAGTTGTTTTAATTTTGCTGCTTTGTGCGAATGGCTAGGAACTAATAATCTCACGTTTGATTTAACATCATTGACTAGAGATTAACTAGAGGAATTTAACGAGCCGACAGCCTGAGGTTTTCAGGTGGCATAGCTAGCAGTGACAGCTACAGCCAACAACATCCTGTTTGCGATACATTTGTCATGTGAGACTAGTTTGACTCTCAGCTGTGTTTGCATTGTGTGTCACTGGGATTCCTTATCATTATTGTCTCAAGATATTTGCTTGAAGATTTTGTTATCCACGTGCATGTTGCTGCTGCTTCTGGCTTCTTTGTGTGGGCGCCTTTTAAAGATTCTGTTTACTTTTCTTGGTTGGTTTTGCTTAATAAGTACATTTGAGCGGATCTGTTGACGTCTACTCTGGCTTTAGGATGGACACTGGGGAAGAAAGTCTCCTTCGGTCCCGCTGTCATTCTGTCCCTAAAATGTCAGTCCTCCCTGATCCCCCAACCACCACCACCACCACCACCCCCACCACCCCCACCATGGATGATGATGAGGGGTCCCCAAATGATGAAAACTATCCGAAAACAAATGGTAAGAACGTCTTTAAACAATCTTGTGTTGTGTTTCTATGTTCCTTTTAACGTAACATCAGTATATTTCTTTCTTGGTTTGATATGATGAAAGCTGTTGTGGAAAGTAACGAAGTAAAAAGTACAAATTATAGGTATTTTAACGTACTTAAGCACATTTTATGATCATACTATTTACTTTTACTTCACAACATTTTAGAGCCAGTATCTGTACTTTCTTCTCCACTACATTGTTTTTATTGGGTTAAAAGTATTTTGTTTTCAAAGTGACCTATCTATGATGAACTGGTTTAGTCCCAGTTTAGAATTGGTTTAGTGGTTTACTCCTTTAGACCTGGTTTAGTCCTGGTTTAAACCTGATGTAGTTGTGATTTAGACCTGGGTTAGTTGTGGTTTAGTCCTGGTTTGATTCAATGATTTAAAAGGTTTCGATTTTGAGGGCCACATTTAATTTTGAACCTGAATCAATGTTCACTATCTGTCTTTGTTTTACTGGTCCTCATTTCTTGTGTAACCTGGCACAACCTGTGTTATAAATAAGGGGTGTGCCAATGGAACTCATGGTATGCCAAAACTATACCAACTCTTCACTACTATGTTTGCATGCTTTTATTCTACAGGGAAAATTGAAGTGGAGCGTGTTATAAGCAAAAAACTGCAACTAAAAAGGAGGGCAGAGGTAAAGGATCAATATGCATATTTTCTGACTTTTGTTATTTTACTTTTTGTTAATAAATTAGTTGAGACATCAGTCATGGGTTAGTTGGCAGTTTTCTTTTGAGAGCTGTGAACAGATGATTTAGACCAGCGTCTTCTCACTTTTTAAATGAAAGGGGGAACAGCTAGATGTATTCATTTTAATCTTGTCCTGTGCTTATCTGATATCTACTATATCACTGTGACCTGCAATGTCCTGTAAATGTTTAATCTCTCCGTCTGTCTCAGTTCTTGAAGAGTGACCTCATGCGTCAGTTCGACAGCTATGTCAATGACTTTATGGACAGTCTCATTGAGGAATCTGCCAGTCTGGAATCTGCACCGGTATCTGCAGGCTTTTCTCCTCCCCTCTCGGACAAGGAGAGGAACAAACTCAAGTACTCTTTTAATGCCATGTACTACTGAAGGTTGATCAAGTCTGAAGCTCGGCACACTTATTTGAATTCTTTGTTTTTAGTCACTTTCGGCCCCCTCATGGTCAAGGGAAACAGTTTGTCATTCGAAGGTCCCTCTTAGAGTAAGATGGGTTGGCCGTTTTATCATTTTTAAAGAGCTTATTTTCATATAATTATCTTTCTTTGTTGTAGGACTCTATTTTTTTGTTTGTTTTTCTTTTCAGTGAATTGTTTGAGGTGAACCACATCAGGACCATATATCACATGTTCATTGCACTCCTCATTCTCTTCATCCTCAGTACCCTTGTGGTAGATTTCTTAGATGAAGGCCGGTGAGGTTGAGCTGACTCTTCTGCTTTGTAACCTAAATGTTGCAAATGTTTTGTTCTGAGTACCATTCATTCTGTTCTCTTCCTGTAGACTGGTTCTGGATTTTGACCTGCTTGTCTATGCCTTTGGACAGCTTCCTTTGGTGGTGTGCACGTGGATTTGCATGTTCTTATCTGTCCTCGTGGTGCCATACACACTCTTCTACTTTTGGTCACAGACTCAAACTGGCTCTTACAATTACCCCAGAGTCTGCAATGTGCTGTTTGGCTGTGTGTATCTGCTATTCCAGGCTCTGGGTCTGGGATTCTTGCCTAGTTATGTAGTTGTGATCAACAAATTACCTCCTGCATCCCGCTTCATCATTATCCTGGAACAGGTACTTATCTATATTTCGTAGACAGTAGGGATGTCAAGATTAACTGGTTTTACAATTACCGTGGTTATAGCAGCTCACGGTGGGTTAATCGTGAGAATTTTAGGACTGAAGGTAATAAAGGCAAAAAAGCATAAAAGAAGAATCCCAAAAGAACCATGTGCAGCGAAAGTGCATGGAAATCAGCTGTTAATAATTTGAATGAATGCTCAATAGATTTTTAACTAATACAAACCGTAAATACATATATACATACAATGCCTTGTTTCCTTTTTGTGAAAGTTTACAGTACTTTTTATAAGATTTAGACACATTCTCTGTATTTTCTTCCTTAATTCCGATAATCGTAATATTGCAATATTTTTTCTCACAATAATCGTGACTCAAAAGATTTGAATTGTGACATCCCTATTAGACAGTACACAGTAAAAGATGTTTCTCCTTTTTTCTATCTATCCTTTTTTTTTCTTTTTACAGGTCCGCTTGATTATGAAAGCCCATTCATTTGTTAGAGAAAACGTTCCAAAAGTCTGGACCAAAGACAAGAAAGGTATGTCACTTTACTTTTATTCTGTCATGGTTGTTCTCTCGTAACTTGATGCTAATCTTGAAACTAATCCACAATGTACGTTTTACAATATTGCTTAGACCCCAGCCCACAGGTCCCTCAGGTTTCTCATTATCTGTATTTCTTATTCGCGCCAACTCTCATCTATCGAGACAAGTATCCGAGGTAAAAATAACAGGAATGTGACTATTGGTATATAAATGTGCGTGTTATGCATTAACATCATTTTTCTCAAGGAACCCAGTGATACGATGGGGCTATGTGGCCACACAATTTCTTCAGGTACAATATTACATTAGAACTATATGCATAAGATAAGATAATACTATATTGATGTTGCAATGAAGAACTTAGCTTGTCACAACAGCTCTTAAGATAAGATCACACAGGGCATGCAAAAAGTCAGGAAATGTGCCATCAAAGAAGAAAATAAGTTTGCTAACTGGTAGTAGTAGTAGTAGTAGTAGTAATAATAGTAATAATAATAATAATAGATTAGGATATCACCAACTATCAATAAACTGTGTAAACATCTCCTATGTACACTGAACAAAATAAGGTAAACTCTAGAGGAAAGAATATCCAAAGAACAAAAATATAAATTGAACAGGTTAAAATGCATGCGTACAATGCTTACATTACCCTTTTTCCATAGGTCCTGGGCTGCCTGTTTTATGCCTATTATGTGTTTGTTCGACTGTGCATCCCTCAATTTCGCAGCATCAGTCTGCAGTTCTTCGACCTGCGGGCCATGGTCCTCTGCGTCTTCAACTCTATCCTCCCAGGTAGAGCAAATACCAGACCATTATCTGACTGCAGTGAAAGGTTTTCTATTTTTTCATTTTCTGTTTGAAATTTTGTGGAGGTAATCTTTTGTAGGAGTTTTAGTGCTGTTCTTGGCATTCTTTGCCTTCCTTCACTGCTGGCTAAATGCATTTGCGGAAATGCTTTGTTTTGCTGACAGGATGTTTTATAAGGTACATACAGAGCCACGAACTATACACTTGTATGTTGTAGCAAAACATGATCACCCATGTCTTTTTGTTGTAGGACTGGTGGAATTCAACCTCTTTTGCCAATTACTACCGTACGTGGAATGTAGTTGTACATGACTGGCTTTACTACTACGTGTATCGTGATTTCCTATGGGTTAGTAGTGTAACTTTTGTACTTTTGAAGACCATTCAATGAGATGATTAACAAAACATGTTTTTTTTTTTTTTTAGATGTCACAGAAACGTTTTCGAGCAGCAGGCATGCTTTTTGTGTTCACAGTATCCGCTGTGGTCCACGAATACATCCTTGCAGTCTGCTTTGGCTTCTTCTATCCTGTACTTTTCTGCCTCTTCATGTGCTTTGGAAGTAAGAAAAAGATTACTTTTATAACAGTGACTCTAAAACTGTGATATGCAGGCTGCCTCCGGTGACTTCTCTGCACTTCTTATTTGCTTATTTTAGAGACAATTCTGTTCATGTTTGGGGTTTTTTGGGTTGGTCGTTGTTTAGCAGTGAATTTGCAATGGTTTAGTCCAAGTTTAGATATGGAGTTCTCAGAAGCACAAATATTTTCTTAATTGGTATTTTGAGAACCGCTGTCATTTATAGGCTACAGTAAAATAAAAAACGTAAACCGGACACATCTCATCATGTCTATGATTTGCATATTTTGTAGTGATGTTCAACTTCATTCTTCACGACCAAAGAAAAGGCCCCATCTGGAATATCATCATGTGGACATCCCTTTTCCTGGGCCAGGGTGTTATCATCTGTCTGTACTCTCAGGAGTGGTATGCCCAGCGCTACTGCCCCTTGAAGGAGGTTGGTTGTCTTTTTTTCAATGTACATAATCTGACTATTCAATAGACAAATTAACCCTAATTGTTTTGTCTTGCAGCCTTCCTTCCTTGAGTTGTTAAAGCCTCGATCCTGGAGCTGTGAGAGGGGTACAATGGAAGACTAGGATTAGAACCAGTTTGGAGTGCTACCACGGAACAGCCTTTTTTACTGTAACTTTTGTATTTGCAGTTGTTTTATTCTAAGAACGACATGGTGAATGAATGTTTGCGTAGACACCAAATAAGTATTTGTGTCAAATCTATTGACCTTATCGAAGTTATAAGTAAATCAGATGAAGCATTTCAAAACAATTATTTTTGTTTTAATGTATATAGTCTATTAGTTTGTAAAACTCCCAACAAACATGGGGGGATATTTAATGTGCTATGTTATTAATGGCAGCTTGATATAGTCTACTTGTTTCAAGTATTACTTCAAAAATGATGATTTACAGACTATTCTTGGCAATTATTTTTTCGCAATTGTTGAATGTCATATTTTGAATACTCAAAATACAAATGACCACTGGGTGGCAGTGTATTCAATTTGATTGTAAGCCAGCGCGTCTGTATTACTGCAGAATTTGAGCAGATTTGTTTTCTTTAACCAACGTTATTTTTCATAAGATTTGGTGATTTTTTCCTTGTTTGGACATTGGTGTTTTAGTTTCTTTTTATTATGGGATGCAGTTCATAGATTTTGTGTTTGAATTTAAATGTCTTTATTTGTAATTTACCTACTATAAATAATTGCTAAGTTGATTAAAGATATTTAAAAAGAAAATAAATTATTCAAAACCAAACTTGGTTTTACTGGTTTAATTTTATGGAAATTATTTTAAATGTATAAATAAACATTTACATTAATATATGTACTTATTTTATGCGTTGTCTGACAAAAAAGGCAACTTTTATGCTCACTCTGACATGATAGTTGTTAGATTCGGGGCTGATCCATGTACGTAGAGCGGAGAGGCGGAGGATAGCGAACCCCCCTGATTTGTGCACATCTCCTGCTCTGCGGTAAAGATGGCGGCGGCAGAGGGGGCGCGCAGTGGCCGGACAACGCCAAAATCCTACTGAAAGCTTTTGATTTTTGGGAATAGGGCTCGCGTGGCACCGTTCAGTAACAGTCGAGCTGCATCTAGGCTGTACAGATTGAGACAACCAGAGCCAGGCGAAAGCTTTGTGCTCTTATTGACAAAGGCAGGGTGGGTGGGTTTCCCTCATAACTGCTAACAGGCTAATAGGCTAACGAGGTAGCAGCACTGCTTAGCCTTGTGAGAGAGAGTGGGGAGGGGAGCATCGGGAAGACTGTTTGGGCCAGGCCCAGGCCGCTCTACTTCATGGGAATGTGAAGTAGACGCACAGCAGGATTTGATCTTTATTTCTACACTATCAGTCGGGATGGGACAGCAGGTAGGCCGGGTTGGCGAGAGCACCTCGACCGGACTCCAGCCACCGCAGCCCCACACGTCCCAGCCGCACCAGGGGAGGGGGAGTCGGAGCAGCGGCGGGAGGAGACCCCGAGACCCAGGCAGTGCCACCGGGACGCCCCCCGGCAGGTCTACTGTAGCTAATGTATTGGATCCAGGGGTCAATGTCTTTACTTTTCATTCAGGTAAGTGGACCGCTGTGATTGTAGTGGCGTGGGCTCCTCACCGCTACTTTGATATGTTTATTACGGATTAGCAGCTGCTTCTGCTAACACCAAACACAGACCTGTACTTTGGCAAACGGGACTGGCATTCAAAGTTGAATTATTGTGCCCTGTCTGTGTTTGCAGTAGTTAATTATAATTAATTCAAATATCCACTTGGTCTCTTTTTTTTTTTACAAGAATTGATGTGATGTGACCAGATGATCTAAAATGGTAGACAGGGAGATTTGTTAAAGGAAGGAAACCATAGTTCCTTTTGTATTGTACGATGCTTAGTAAGCAGTAATACTTTCCTTGGGTGATTGGGCAGCATTTCCACTCCATTAACTCACTATTGAAGCCACAAAAGACTCGCATTGCAACAACTAGACCTTTTTACATGCTTAGTTGCATCCTCTGTCTATCTGACAATATACTGTACTGCATATCCAAGACTGGAACTTTGCATTGGATCCTTCCTGTCTTTGCATGCTTTTTGAAGTGTTAACGAGTCCCCTCAGGAAAACATATTTAATAGTTGACAATGAGTTGGTGGGATGGCTGCCTGCACTTGCCTATGTTATGGTTGGTACACATGCTGCAGGCATACTGTCCTGTTTATATGGTTTAGCAGCAGTGTATTATCCTGAATTTCCAGAGCATTGATCCATTGCTCTGTTTGCAGGACCAGAGGGTTAATAGAATAAGTCAGGATTATTCGACTTTGTTAAATAATAACACTAGCATTAATGTAATAAATCATTGTTGATTTGTTTTAATAGTTATGTTTTTATTGTATATGTACACCATTTTATTTGGCATTATATCTGCATCTCTGTACTTGTACTGTATGTACAGCTGCTTCTGCATTCTTTATTCCGAGACAAAGCAAAATCGTAACATGTCTGCTCTAGTTCGCTGCTGCTAAACTTTCCTTCCTCCTTTTCAGTGTTTTCTATGAATGTCTATCTCACTGCAATGGCTCTTCAATGAGAGAGTAGATCTATAAGAATTTTAAGTTTGCCACAATAATCATGCTGAAAAAGCCCAGATTATCACCCTTTAACTGTGTCGTTTTATCAGATCAAGATAATAAAATCAATAAAGTTGTTAACCATAGATGTGAGACCTTTGCACATCCTTACAGTCTCACAGAGTTGATGCTGTGAGTAAAAAAATAAAAAAACAAACTATTGATATTTTACAATTCAAACATTTATGTTCCTAGCTGTATTGTTACTTTATGCATTTTTAATGGCACTCTTTGTTCAATCAATGATGACACAAATCAGCTATTTGTAAACAGATAATCAAAATTAGGGCAGATAAAGAGATGAGTGTGTTTTTTTTTGGCAACATACCTCATATTCACTGTAGATGCTATATTACACAAAGCTGTCTAAAGACCTGTCCAAGAACTTAAGCCGATTTGCCTCTTCAGTGAAATTAGATTAAGGCACATCCACTTAACTGTGCACTTGGTAATGGCTAACAAGACGACGTGCCATGGACTCTGTGTTTATTTTTGTTCATAAATGTAACTTGGTACAGTTTATGCAGAATTTTAGATTAATGTTGATGAGAATAGTAGTATTCAGCTTGACTGCACCTAACCACCAGGAGGAGCTACGGTCCACTCTTGGTGAAGCTAGCCTAGTGGATTTCTGTGATTTTAGTGCTCATCCAAATCATGACAAAAGTGAAATAATCAGCCAAATGATCTGTGATTTCTGAACCATCCTGTACCATAACATTTTTATTAACCACTAACCAGCACATGTATTGTAGGTGGCATTTGTGTCAACCTTTTGTAATTATAGGATTTATTTATTTATTACAGAAGTAGTAATTTAACACAAAGTTATCATTTAAAGCTGCTTTGAAATTTCTTGTGGTAACTCTTAAGCATTATATTTGTTTATTTGACCTTCTCTGACCAGCAAAGTCTCACTGACATTTCAGAATCTCTTTTTTATGGGGGATCCTGGTCAATGAGGGGAACCTATTGCTCCTTTTTTTAGAGGTAGGGGAAACTGGAGCACCCTGAGGAAACCTATGCATTCACCGGGAGAACAATCCACACAGAAAAGCCCAACCCGGGACGTTCTCGCTGTGGCACTATCTGCTGCGCCACTGTGCTTTAGCTTCTTTTATTATCGGCTTGGATTAAGGACATAGATTTGGCACACTCAGTGATTGGCTGTGCAGACAGATGCGCTGCTCCTTCCCTGGACCTTGGTCTTAAAACGTGTTAAGCCAAAAACACAATTTTGGCTCTTAATCTGTGATGGCCTAGCTGCCGAAATGAGGTGTAGGGCAGATGGTTGCCACTGCCAGGTTTGTGCGCTCTGTTGATTTGATTCCAGGGTCTAGTGGCTCACATTATCTTTGCAGACTTGGCTTCAGACTAGCTGTTCTAATTCTACTGCCTGGCATATCTGCAAATTCTTTTTTTAACATCTCATCAGAGCTGGGACAATACACTTTAGTCACAATACAATACGTATTGCATTTTGCAGGTATTATGATTCAATATATGACAGGAAACTACAATGAATTAATTAAATACATACTGCATAACAAGTGCACCTTCCAAAAGTTACAAATTATTGCAATATACAGTTGTGGTTAGTGGTTGCATGAAGCCATTTGTGAAGCATTCGTTTGTTTACACTTTTCAACTAGAGAAACTAGCCAGATGTCCCTGATCAAAAGTTTACATATTGTGCATCTTGAAACAAACATGCATATTTTCAGAGAGACCAATTTTGACAGAGAGTCCTGTATTTCAGCTGATGTGAGTATTTCTTTGCTCCTGAACAATTTTCCTGGCAGTTGTTGGTTCAGGGACATTTGAGTAGTTTCTGTTTCATTATGATTTCAAAAGAGTAAACTCAGTTCTTTGACAGTAAATGGCTTCGCACAACCACTAACCATGAGTGGAAAAAAGATTTTTGTTTTGTACTGTATTGCAAAACTACTGTAAACAAATCAAAGTAATTTAAGGTTGTGGTTCGATATCTGGGACATTACAATCTTTAGACTCCAGTCCGATGATTATACTGAGTCATTGTAAAGCAGCTTAAATTTACACCCCAGGCCCAGACCAGCTTAACCTCCACACACACACACACACACGCAGCTCATCAGCCTCCAGGATTAGTCTTGTGTCTGCGCCGAGGAGTGTCCCGTCATTCACCTGGACCTACTCCGATCTGCGCCTCTGATGATGCAGTCTCTTAGTCTTCACTCTCGTGTTGTGTCAGAGGAAGACTTGGTTGTGTAATGATCATTGTGTCTGCTTTTCTACCACGATGGCTGTGCATTCATTTATTAAGTGGATCTCTTTCAACGCTGGCTGGGATTCAGAAACTTGGTTTAGTACTGTACAAATTCTCATTTTCCTCCATCTGTTGAACACCACAGATGCCTCCAAATCTTAAAATGTATTAACTCAACCAAGGTCAACATTATATTGAAGTCGATGCTGCAGACTTGCTCTAAAGCTTCTAAACGAGCTACAAGAGTCAAAATATTGGCCTGCACTTTGTAATATCTTGTGGCTTAGAGCTGGGTGCAGTTTTATCTCCAGGCTCAAGATCAAGTTTTTTGTTTCCAATTGTAAACCGTGAATTTAGATGAACAATTTAGTTGTGAGTCTGTAACATTGCTTTCATGGAAAGTACTGTACTGGCTGTTTACAAGTGTGCATTCTCTTTTCCGTGCCTGGAAGCAAGAGCCCTAACTGTCTTTGCATTTGATTGACACATTCAGATTGATTTTGGCATTGCTTGGTTGCCAGAAGAGCTCTGACGCAGCACTTAGCTAAAACCCATTACCAATCATTAACGTCCGGAGGTGGGGACGCCTGCAGAGAAGCGCCAGCAGCTGCATTCGAAGGCCATTCACAGGCTTTTTTCCGTCTGTTTCTGTGCGTGGAATCTCTTAGTCAGAGAAGTTTGCATCACATGTGAGGTGGAGTCTTGATTATGTTTGCTTAGGCATGAATGAGCAGGTGATGTTCTCTGAAAAAATGTCAGTTGAAAGATACTAGGGCTGGGCACTAATATATAACAATCACATCATGTGACGATCTGACAATTTGGAGAAATTGAAATAGTGATCTAGGCTCTAACTGTGATGTGAATCTGTTTTTCCATATTGCCTGCCCCTAATAGATACATAATTATATCAAGAGCTCTGTATTCTCTCTTGAATTTTCAATGGAGTAAATTTGTCCATTGTGAGTATCTTTTCACACTTACTTGAATATTTTCTCTCAGCCTTGAAGCAGCATTTAAGTTTTTGTCATTTATGTCTTTCTTCAGGGAGCCATTTGTCTCCACCTCACGTCTCTTTATTCATCATCAGGCTATGGATGGATGAAGGATGAGCATTCCTGATTTTGAGAGAGGATTTTTTTGTTTTTTAAATCGTATTTCATTCTGTTTTGTTTTGCGCCTCTTCAGTTTGTCTGACAGAAACTCCTGCTGACAGCTGCAGAGGTTTGGCATCAGCATGTGCTTCCTAAGGCTCCGGTCACCTTTTCCCAGCTGTTCTTTTGGGTTCAAGCATCGCATGTCCTTGCAGCTCCACACTGCACAAAGCCCAGTCTCTTCTGAGCACACATGCGCCATACGGTCACAGCGCGCACATACTGGAGGCACACGACGTGCCCTATGCAGACCAACTGCCCCCTCAATCAGCCCTTTCAGCACATGCTCGTTAGACCATGATCTAACAACTAATGTTGGTGTTAAGCACTTAGATTTGTGTCCTTGGAATCAGTTTGTGAGAAATTGACATTGTTTCGATTTTGACCTGTAATTACGGTTTATTTTAATCAAATACATGTATTTGCTGAAGGTTTGTTGTTCTGTAGAGTTAGAGTTGGCAATAAACGCAGCTTCCCTTCCGCACCTCATGACCTGTTTTTGAATTACTTAATTTCAGTAGTTGATAAATAATCCAACTAGCTATTGAAGTTTCATATCTTTGAATATGCAGGAGCTTTTGATTACATGTTTTTGTTCATAGACAGTAGAAAATTGAAATAAGATGTATATATTTTTTGTATAAAGAGTCTGCTGATGATGTCTGTTGGTGTGATGGTGTGATGAGCAGAAATATGATATGAGCTGCTCTGGCAGTTGGCTCCAGCAGTTGAACAACTGAACACAAGAAAATGACGGTCAATGAGACTTGTGCTCCCAGAAGACTGAGACCTGCCATCTGCTGTAGGCCACAGCTACACATTTCACATTCATCTCAGCTTTCACCAAAGACTGGACCAATGGAACTAGGCTTATGTATGTAGTATATTCTGGTGTCTCCGCCCCTGTCATGCACATGTCCTAACTGCTGCTTTCACAAGTGACTGACCAAGGATATACCATGACTCGAGAGGATGTTTCTGTGAGAAGCCCTACATACAAAGTTTCTAATCTTTAATAGCCGCTGCACCTTTTTTTGGTATTTTTATTTGATAGATAAGAAGATCATGGCTGATAAATAATTGGATGCTAGTTTTGTCAAGATGTACTGGGAGTTGTGGCTCAGCCAGGTCACAGCCAGTGCTGCAATGCAGTGCATGTTGCTGCAGAACAAAGGTGAGAAGATTTGTGGTATTTAACCCACTGTAAGCAGGGACTGTTCTTATCGTTTAGCCACAATGCATTTGAGACAATGTGGACGACTGTGACTTGTGCGGCGGCTATCTTCATCTTGTACAATCCATGTTTTGTTCTCATTTGCTAATGCGCTCTCCCACTCGACTAGAGTTGTTCAGACATGCAGTCAGTGTCTTTGGCAGCTGCCCTTCTGGGGCGCGTGTTCATGTAGTCGTGTGGGTGTGTTGTGTAGTTACCATAGTGTTTACACGCTGAACTCCTCCTTGATTCTTTTTTGTTATAAAAGTCACTCGTTCAGCAACCTCTCCCACTGCTTTGACTAGGTGCGCTCCTAACCACACTAGTACTTTGAAGTTTTAAGTAATGCTTTTAAGGTGCCTACGGGCAAACAGCAGTTTTGAAGAAGAGTGGGCAGCTTTGAGTGCCCATAATCTAAAAACAGGATTCAAGCTAAACAATGTAGCCGGACAAATAGGTACATGAATGAAGGATTGAGGAGACTTCTAACTTACACTTTGTTGGTTCTGTCATTTTTACCACTTTTCCTGCTTTTTCTCCAGAAGTGCTCCACCGACCATTTGGCCTTGATTCTGCAGCGCTAACGGAGGCAGTGCGATGGAGCTCCAAGGAGAACCTGCTGGGGGCAGCTGAGAGTGATCCCAATCTCTTTGTGGCACTTTATGACTTTGTTGCTAGTGGAGACAACACACTTAGCATCACCAAAGGTAAGGAATCCTCCTCATCTCAAATATGCCAACAACAGAAATACATATTTTCACAAATACAACAGAAATCTTACAGATGTTGTTTCGAGTCCATGAAATTCATCATTATCATTATTGATGATTTCACATTGAATTGAGGTTTCATTGACACAACTTTTTATAAAACACTAACACACTGCACTAAGTAAATAATTGTAATTAATCAATCAATCAATTTATTTTTGTAACGCCCAATATCACAACAGGAGTCATCTCAGAGGTCGGAATGGACAAAAACGATCAAGCGATCAATAGTGCTATCACGTAGTGTAAAACTAATTCTACAGGTTAAGAGCTTTCAAATGACATACAGCATGTCCATTTTCACCTAAATTTAGTTGGTGAAAGTATCGGTTCAGTATGGATATTTGGGATCGATACCCGATATTGTAATCTTTGCAGTATCGCCTCTGATGTTTCATACCAGTATTGGATCGGTGCATCCCAAATTGTTCAATGAGCCATTTATTAAAAGGATAAATATCATCATATTAGACAACCTAAATATGGAGTTTAAATTACCCCTTTATGATACTATTTGATAGAGAATGAGTGTAATAATTTGATCCTACACTAGAGACACCTTCCCTCGACCTCCAGCTCAGCCTCAAATCTCAATCTGACGTCAGAAATAGTCGAGATACCAGTTACTACATGCCTGGCTTTGCCCGGCTTTTCCTGACAGAGCCCTGTTCACCCAACCCTTTCATTGTTGAAATGTTTTTCACGTAGTTTCAACAAGTCATGTATAACCATGACTCACGAAGCGCGTGTAGTGCGTGAAAGGGAACTGACTCTGTTTGTGTGCAGGTGAGAAGCTGCGAGTGCTGGGCTACAACCAGAACGGCGAGTGGAGTGAAGTGCGTTCTAAGAATGGCCAAGGCTGGGTCCCTTCCAACTACATCACCCCTGTTAACAGTCTGGAGAAACACAGCTGGTATCATGGGCCTGTGTCCCGCAGTGCAGCAGAGTACCTGTTGTCGTCTTTAATCAATGGAAGTTTTCTTGTCCGAGAAAGTGAAAGCAGTCCAGGTCAGCTGTCCATTTCTCTTCGCTATGAGGGGAGAGTCTACCACTACCGGATCAACACCGCATCTGATGGGAAGGTAAACATCCCAAAGTTAGATGTGAACTTCCTTTCTTGAATTTTGTTTCACTGATTTGGAATATTTTAATGGCAGGTATATGTGACGTCTGAAAGTCGGTTTGCCACGCTGGCTGAGCTCGTCCATCATCACTCCACTGTGGCAGATGGCCTGGTCACCACACTGCACTACCCAGCACCCAAATGTAACAAGCCCACAGTGTACGGAGTGTCTCCCATCCATGACAAGTGGGAGATGGAGCGCACAGACATCACCATGAAGCACAAACTGGGCGGGGGCCAATACGGAGAGGTCTATGTGGGTGTATGGAAGAAGTACAGCCTCACAGTGGCAGTCAAAACACTAAAGGTTACTACTCATGTTTTTATAAATCATTTTATACTTTTGACCAGTTCAACATAAAACAGTTGATAAACAAAGTAAACCAGACCATAATGGAACAAGTTGATGATGTAACACACTCCTGATATTGATACACGAGTACCATATTGCCACCTACTGGCAGACTTGAACTCACTACTTTTAATGTTTCCCAATCAGAGGTATGTGAGAACGTGGCAGAGGGTACTTCCAAATTTGTTTTAAGATTAACATAAAGTAAAAATAATTGCTGAACACAATTAAACATACTTTCTCATAGACAAAACCACAGCGTAACGGAATTGTTCGGTAGGTTGTTTTGTTTTTTGTTTTATTTTAAAGAATTTGCTTGTTTTCATGACAGGAAGACACCATGGAAGTTGAAGAGTTTCTCAAAGAGGCAGCAGTTATGAAGGAGGTTAAACATCCGAATCTTGTTCAGCTGCTTGGTCAGTATTCATAAAACTACCTTTGGGATCTTGTCTTTTGTTCTTCTTTGTTCTTTACCACACTTGTGACACTGTATTTTTTTGGATCAGGTGTTTGTACCTTGGAGCCTCCATTCTACATTGTTACAGAGTACATGCCCCACGGGAATCTACTCGACTACTTACGAGATTGTGACAAGGACGAAGTGAATGCTGTGGTGCTGCTTTACATGGCTACACAGATATCCTCAGCCATGGAGTACCTGGAAAAGAAGAACTTTATTCACAGGTAAAAAATAATTTAAAAGTTAAATAAACAAATACTTGCGGGTTTTAATTACTTTCTACTAATTCTCCCCTTTTAACCAACTATTTATTTCCCTGGATTTTTTAGAGATCTTGCTGCAAGGAATTGCCTGGTTGGTGAAAATCACATTGTGAAGGTGGCTGACTTTGGTCTGAGCAGACTAATGACTGGTGACACATACACTGCTCATGCTGGGGCCAAGTTCCCAATTAAATGGACTGCACCAGAGAGCCTTGCCTATAATACTTTCTCCATCAAATCTGATGTCTGGGGTTAGCTTATGTTTTCTTTATTAAGGAATCATTTCTACTAATCTCCAACTTTCCTCAGTTAACTTGAGTATTATTCCTCTACAGCTTTTGGCGTGCTGCTTTGGGAAATTGCTACATACGGCATGTCTCCATACCCGGGAATTGATCTTTCCCAGGTGTATGACCTCCTGGAGAAGGGTTATCGCATGGAACAGCCAGAGGGATGCCCACCCAAGGTCTACGAACTGATGCGAGCTTGTGAGTCTCTTCTTCTTTTCATTTGCTCAATTTAAGAAAGTCTTTGAAAGTTACAAATGGGTTAACCATTTACTTATTTTTAGGTTGGCAGTGGAGTCCATTGGACAGACCTTCTTTTGCAGAAACTCATCAAGCTTTTGAAACAATGTTCCATGACTCGAGCATTTCGGAAGGTATGGCCAGACTCTACCTGACTCTTTTACATGCAATTGTTGGCATTTGTATTTTCTTAAATACTTAATCATTTTCCTTTAACTGTGTTGGTTGCAGAGGTCGCAGAGGAGCTCTGCAAGACTGCCTCCACAGGTCATTGTGGACCGCTGAATACATTTGGCCATAACATGCCTATGCTTCCATCCAAATCTCGTACCCTGCTCAAGCACACTGAGAACAAAGAAAACATTGAGAGTGGACTTGATGGGCGACCTGACCACAGCATTCAAGGCCACTCAGGTACAGTTAAACATATGGTCACTTCCAGCCAACAGCCCTACGTTTCTCCAGTGTCTGAGTCAGAGACAACTCTGCAGCGCCGCCAAGCTCGCCGTTTGAAGAGAAGAGCCGTCATGTTTCTGTAGCGGCTTAATGTCTAATAAATTCATATGATTATGAATACACATAGGCTTATGAGTTTATATGATCAAACTGGAAATTGTATTTTATACAAAGAACAGATATTATTGTAAATTTTGTTTAAAATTATGTATTGAATTTTATGACATTTAAATAGACCCTGTGCACGATGGCAATAGCTGTCTGATTGGCTCTGATTGGCTGCTGTGTTTCCTTTCCCTACAAGCGCAAATTGTATTGTATTTATTTTATTGTTTTACTTACTTCTTTTCAAAGATTGATATTAATGTTGGCCAACTGTGAACACAATTTTAGAGCTTTCTATTTGTGGCTAGTAATAGGCAGGACTGACTATTCCCCTGCAAGACAGGACAGCTCTGGTCCATGTACGTGTTTGTTTACCTAGCACACATGGAGAAGGAAGAGCAAAGAAACAAATCCTGGCTATGTGTCCGCCGCCTCCTCCTGTCTTTTTCTTCATTTGTAGAAGCGTGTTCACAAATGCTTGTCTATTCATGTCTTGGAGATGTAAAAAATCTTTTCCAAAACAACTCTGAAACTTTCTGTACTCATTTACACAAGTTAAATGGCTGTTTACATTAAATACAATGTGAACTGCTTAATTATGTAGCATTTCCTGATAAATTATATCATATCATATAATTATTTTTGTATTTGCTTGTGTTGAAACCAAAATCAGATTTAACATCAGAATAGCTTCCATCTATCCTCCCACTTACTGTGTGTTTCAACGTGCTGAATGCTAGATGGAAACGGTTGAGCAAACCTCTGCTCTGTGAAGCTAGTATTTTGTCATGCACAGGATCTATTTGGCATCGTAGGATTTGTGTTTTTCATTCTGTTACCCCTACTAATGGACCTTGCTTGAATAACCCAACTATTAAATTTAAATTTTGTTATTGTTTCTATTTATTTATTTAACTGCAAAAATAAATGTTGGTTTTGGCTTCATATTTTTATGACAATACTGGTTTAGTTGCATGTACATTTTCTCATAACATTACACATCACTAACTAACAAACTAACAATAAATAAAATGAGATTTTTTTTACAATACATGCATAAAAAAAGGTTTCTTTTGTTGAATGCATTACTAAACGTTTTACAAAAATCACAGTAATATCCCTGAAATTGTGGATATGTTATACTGTGGGTAATAGATAAACTCTATGTAACACAATATATGTGTTAATAGTACACAATAGTTGGTTTTATTTTGTATCCATACTTAGTAATCCTAATTCGAGTAGTGGACTTATTTTGGAGCAATTTTCATTAGTGAAAGTTGGAGCCATCTATGTCCGTTTCATAATGTAAATGTCTTAACTTTAAATTGTTATATTTTATTTAAATTATTAATTGTTAGTAAGTATGTAAGTCTAAATGTATTACACATTTAATAGAATGCATCTAATTGACAATCAGTGCCTGAATGTTGATGTTTAAGTAACTAAAATAATACATTTTCTCAAGTTACTCCCTTTGCTTTCCTGTTCAATCAGGAGGGGAGGGGGAGGTTGTTTAATTTTGCAGACTTACACACTTTAACATTATTTTACTACTTTATGTCTGTGTTAAATGGGTGTAGATTTCCAATATTTAAAATGAGATTATGCTTTGTGTTTCAGGATGGGGTTCTGCAGTTTTAGGAAGTGATGGTAGAGCAAGCTGCTCTCCAGCTTTACCAAGAAAACAGCAGCCTCGTGATAAGTCTCCCAACAACCTCTTGGAGGATGGACAAGATATTGGCACATTTACCCGAGACCGCAAAGGAGGTTTTTTTAGTTCCTTTATAAAGAAAAAATCTGCGTCTTCTTCGTCATCTCAGCTACAACAGAACCTACCAACCCCACCGAAAAGGAGCAGTTCTTTCAGAGAAATGGAGACCCAGCCTCATAAGAAATATGAGCCCACTGCGGATTTTAGTGCTCCCCTGCCTTCGCCGGACGGTCTTGGTGGCTTCTTAGCTTCCCCTTCTCACTCCCATGTTGAGCCAACACAACAGTCACGCTGTTGTGGAGCTGCTTTTGGACAGAAAACCTCTGGAGCAGGGCTTAATTCGCACATTACTAGTGTAAGCAGTTGGAGTGGTTTAGCAGGTTTTTTTACCCCCAGACTGATTAAAAAGACCCTAGGGTTACGGACAGGAAAGCCCACATCATCATCAGAAGAAGGGACTGGTGTAGTGGGAGGACCTAAACCCTTTCCTAGGTCCAATTCTACATCCTCTATGTCAGCTGGGCTCCCAGATTTGGAGCGAATGGCTTTGACTTTACCTAGAAACCGCAGTGCAAAACCACCTCTTGAAAGAACTGCCTCCACGTCGTCTCAGCCAGAGAATGGTGCTGCACGGCCTTCAGAAACATTACTGAGGAGACTAGATGAGGGGACTGCTCAAATCAGGGATAGACCTAAAGCCAAGCTACTACCAAGAAGTACTGCTGGTCTAAGGGGACCTGCCGTTGGAGGAGAGCTGGGGGACTCTGAAACTTTGTCAAGGGTTCGAGAAGGAAGAGAGGACACTGGAGCAGTCCTGGATCGGCAGCAGAGTTGGTCATCTCCCTCTAAGGCTTCTAATTCAAGTTCTTCATCTAACGCAACAAGTGCACTGACCCACAATCATAAGGTTCCAGTGCTAATATCCCCCACTCTGAAGCACAGCCCCGCAGACGTGCATCTTGTCGGTCTAGACTCACAGGGGAATCGTTTCAAACTGCTGTCTGAACAAGCAGAAAGAGACAGACCTCGGCTGGTCAAACCCAAGTGTGCACCTCCACCACCTCCCACGCTCCGCAGTCTGCCACACTCCAACAGCACAGAGGGAGAGGAGCATGTCGGAGGATCTCCTGTAGAAATGAATGGAGACACTTTAAAAAGTCAGAGATCTGTGCGAGGAGGAACGACGAGTAGACCGTCAGTGCCACCACCACAAGTGCCTCCTGTTTCTGGATCTCTTGGCACCACCAACACTACCCCCACCAAAATGTCAAATGGAGCAACTACTACAGCCTCATCCAAAGTAGCACTACGGCGAACCAGGCAACAAGTAGAGAGGGTGCCACCAGAGCGGGTGAGCCGTGAGACTCTGCTGGAGTGTGCAGAGTGCCTGAGTAGCGCTCTCAATGCCAGCTTAGAAAGTCCCTCCAGCAGCCAAGTGCTGGATGCTGGCCACCAGCTGCTAGACTACTGCTCAGGTTATGTAGACTGCATTCCTCAGATGAGAAACAAATTTGCCTTTCGAGAGGCAGTGGGCAAGCTAGAGCTAAGCCTACAAGAACTAAGGGCCTCATCGACTGTGTGTGGAGGTCTGAACAATGTGGGGCCCAACACTGTACTGGACAACCTGCACAGCTGTATTAAAGAGATTAGTGATGTGGTACAGAGGTAGTCACAATGACTGTAATGTAGTCACCTCATACAAGCCAACAATGTTTGAAAGCAAACACTTCGTACCTCTGAGAAGTCAGTGCTAACTTTTTTTTATTTGTTTACAGAAATCAGTTTAATATGCCAGTATACTTGGTTTGTACATATTACAGTGACACCAAACCGAAGTCTCACTGTAAACTGAAAAAGTCAATTGTTGCGTGAAATCTCACTCATTCTCAGTCAGTGATCATTGTCAACACTAGTAAACATTTAAAAAGCTACTTCCACAGGAGCTGCTTCTGAGAATGCTTTGTCAGATGTCAACTTCTATTTTGGTTGAATTGAGTACAGTATCTTACCCAGGTTATGAGAATTTACATCTGAGTAATTCCCTCTGAGTTTGAAGCTCTTAAGTGATGATTTAATGAGCTTCATTATTACACAAATTGGCCATGGTGAAAGTCAGTTTCTTATTGGTTTAAGAAAAATGTGCCAAAAATGCCTCAAAACTGTTAAAAAAACAAACAAACAAAAAACAGTGCCACATAAAGGGGTAAAATTCTGTACTTTTCAGATCTTGTTTATTTCCACTCATACTTGCACTCAGCATATCTTTATGTAATGGGACCTAAGAGTCATTTTGGGGTGATTGAGCACAGGGTAGTGTGGGGCAGTTTATCCACTAAGTGTCCTTTTAAATATGGACAGTGTTTCTCTGTGGCCTTGTTATGGCCTCAGTGCCTCAAAGTCTTCTATTATAACAACAGACGGAGATAATTGCTTACACCATTCTCACAGTACTGATTTCTCCACAAATAAACTGCAGTATGTCTTCAGCACATGAGCGAAATGTACATTGTTGTGGTTCCAAGAAATTCTTGGAGAATGTGTTGTTTTTTTTAACTTGAATGTTAAATTATTGATTTTAATTTTTAGCACAGTTTTATTTGTAAGAAATTTGTTTAAATATGATTTATTTCATATTGATGAAAAAGTTGTGTGTATGGTAGTACCATAAAAAGAATTGTGTATTGAAAGACTGAGGCCCATTCATCCACATCTGAATATGTGATTTATGAATGTATTTTTTAACCAGGTCAGTTCTTCATGTGCATGCATCTTTAATATATATTTTAAGGTTGCCTTTTATTTATTACATTTTTGGCCTAATGTCACCTTACCAAACTCCACAAAAATGCTCAGTTAATGATCATAAATGCACACATGCAGTTATTGTACATATACACAACCCTCATGTCCCTCTAAATTAACCATAATTTAGTCCATGTTGGAGCTCTAATTTTGATGTACACTGGAAAAGGCTTTAGTTGATTAGTTCATGACATGTTGGATATGAATAGTTCTATTGAAGCAATGCAGGTCCCTACATTCTCAAATCATGTCTATGTTGACATGGGTTGTCCTGTATTGGTTATTGATGTACTGCAAATACTCACTGTGATGGTCAATTTACACAACGATTCATGGTGCCTTTTTAAATTCATGTACCAAACGCAATCAATGCAAAAAGTACACTATTTTCAAAGTTCAATGTTCTTTTGCCGTGTGATTGTGATCAAAAGACCAATAAAGTTCCTGTACAGCTGCCAACTTGAAACCCAATGGTGCACTTTGTCTACCTGTTTTTTTCTCTCTCTTTTTGTTCATTTTTGATGCCATATCCACATTTTTATTGTGGCCTTCTGTATTTTCTGTTCACACACTAAATCTAAGCTGCTCTTTTATTATCAGATTGTTCTTTAATCAATTGTGTATTATTACAATACATTTAAATTCAAAATCAATTTTGTTACAATATACACCAACTTGTCAGAAATGTGAAAACAAATCTCATGTAGTTTCCCATTTTTGATTGTGCTTTTAGTCCCTTTTGTTGAGGCCGTTGTTCTGAGAACATATCTGAAGAATGTGCACAAATCATTATACCAAAGGCCACTTCTTCAGACTGATGAGTGCAATGTAATTCAACACAGACACACACAATGTAATATGTGAATTTCAACAGGGATGAAAATGGCAGTTTTTCACTTTTTTTTTTATTGTACAAATGATATATTTTGTTTTTTTTATTTAAGCTCACATTACTGTGAAGTTATGCTTATTAGTGTGAAGCTTATTGTAAATAATAAAAGTATTGATTATGATTGTGTTATTGTTCTTTTTTGTAAATAATAATATTAAGTATTATAAGTTATAACAGTATTAATTCCCAGAGTAAATAGTGTTTTAGAGAAATCGATTATCTTTATTAAGATATTTTAATTAAAATCTCCTGGGTTCATTATGTGGGTGACGTATGACCACACCATATCCGCCTCCTCCCATCCGTGGCTGTTGTAAAGATGGCGTCTATCATGGAGGGGCCGCTTAGCAAGTGGACCAACGTTATGAAAGGATGGCAGTATCGTTGGTTTGTTTTAGACTACAATGCAGGATTGCTATCGTACTATACGGTATGTTTTCATTTGTTTTGTTAACAATGGACTCTTGAGCTAAATGTGGAGTCTAATTGTCTGGCCCAAGCAGGATTGGCCTTGTATTTGTCAGGAGTTGGGAGTCTCAGCTGGCACATAAGGGCGTGTTTTTGGGCAAGTGCTTCACAGCTCCACCAATCACAATAGCCTATAGAGACAGTTGAGCCAATCAAATGGACCTATTTAGTTTTACTTCCGCAATGTTAGCATGTTAGCTATCCAAAACAGTCAAACAGACGCGACTTTGTGAAAATCATCAAAGAGCTTTTGTATTTTGGATAAATAATGACACAATAATTTGTCTTTGCATGTACACATCCTTATGCATAGGTCAACCAGCAAATAAATGCATACTGGAGAGCACGCTAGGAAAGCCGGGGTGTTGTGTGACAATTTTACTGTCAAAGATAATGAAGGCTTATAATGGGCTGATGGCCTAGTAGTATATTTCGAAAGTGCAACAAACAAGCCCTTGTTGTGCTGATCTTGTTAGGGTTCTGTACATTGAGTCTTTGGAGGGACAAATTCATTTACAGATGGATTTATATCTGGAACATGATTTTCCAACTTGGTCTGAAACATTTTTAAATAGACTTAACCATAACCAAAGTTTTGAACAAGGACAGACCTGAAGTGGCGCCAGAGTTTCTCGTGGCTGAATCACCACCATATGATCACCTGCACCACAGTTTGAGCTTCAAGAGTCTTGTAAGCCAATTATCTTATGGTTACAAGACTGGACTAAATGTACTGTTGAGGATGACTTGATCTGAAGAAACAGTTCAGTGACTCTTCTATTTCTATCTTTGTTCTTTGTAGTCAAAAGATAAGATGATGCGAGGTTCCAGAAGAGGCTGTGTGAGACTCAGGGTAAGGCTATGTTTGTTATGTATTTCCATGTATTGCATTTGTGTTATAATCATTCACAATCCCTGGTAGTCTGCGACATATTTGATATTTGTTGTTTTCATTAGACTATTGTGTATTTACCCTGTAAGAACTATTTTGTACAGTAACATCTCTACCATAAGCAGGAAACAACTTTTTTGTATTTTGCACTATGCACCGGTGTGCTGTCATTCACTAGATGGCAGCATTGTAACCTTGCTTTTTTTAAGCCTGAAATTTCTGGTGCTCTTCCCTGCTAGATGAGTTTACATAAAGTAAAATGTATTCCAATCTATTTACCTCTGTCAGCAAATTATTTCACTATATAAGATCACAAGTGACACATGGTGAATGTCAGAATAAATCCAAGTGTTGCAGCAAGGTCATTAGATAAGAATAATTGTATTTGTTTCATAGCCTGACAATTGTGTTGTTGAGGCTAGTGCACGTTTCTTTTGTAGTGTTTTTGTTAATTCAGAAGTGTGTAGAAAGCTGTCAAAGAGAGGCATCCATACCCCAACAATACTAACAATATCTTATAGCTGCTAGACTCCGTACCCATGTCTCTCCGCCCTTCCTACTTTTTCCTCTTTCTTTTTCCCCAAACCACACCCCTGTCCCTGCCTCTGTCTGTCCTGTGTTCCAAAAGTCTACACTTGCACTTAATGTATGTATGTGAATGGTCACAGTGGGGATATTTTCTCTGGAGGAGCTTTTGATGGCTTGTGATGCTGGAAAAGCCTCACTAATATTGGTAATTCTTACATGGCGTGAGGTTGTGCAGGGCAGGGGATTAGACGGCACCATGCTATGTAGTAAGGAGAGTGACGTGTCCCATCTCATTGCTTGATATCCCCCCCCTCTTCAGGGTGCTGTGATTGGTATTGATGACGAGGACGACAGCACTTTCACCATCACTGTGGACCAGAAGACTTTCCATTTCCAAGGTAAAATGTTCTGCTTCTGTTGTTGATGTTTCCTCGTTGGTTTCATGCTGCTGGCATCCCCTTCCCTGCCATCCATCTTTTCTGCTCCCTCTCTCACTTTCTCACTTTCTCTCTCTCTCTCTCTCTCTGTCTCTCTCTCTCTCTCTCTCTCTCTCTCTCTCTCTCTCTCTCTCTCTCTCTCTCTCTCTCTCTCTCTCTCTCTGTCTCTCTCTCTCTGTCTCTCTCTGTCTCTGTCTCTCTGTCTCTCTCTCTCTCTCTCTCTCTC
>OMNZ01043133.1:0-13644 GCA_900303255.1 Lesueurigobius sanzi | reverse complement strand
CTTTCCATTTCCAAGGTAAAATGTTCTGCTTCTGTTGTTGATGTTTCCTCGTTGGTTTCATGCTGCTGGCATCCCCTTCCCTGCCATCCATCTTTTCTGCTCCCTCTCTCACTTTCTCACTCTCTCTCTCTCTCTCTCTCTCTCTCTCTCTCCCCATCTGTAACTCTATCTCCCCGCCTTTTAAGTCCCGGATTGGTCGGCTCTAATGCCAGGAATCGCATGAACATTTTACACAATGCCACATTGCACACGCTGTTTTGCCTCCGAGTGATTTCTGCCTTCCTTTGGACCTTTTCCAAGCTCTGCGAAGTTGGACCAAGGGATGTTTTGTAGATAAACAAGAGCTAGCGGTTTCAAAAGGAGCATGTAAGGTTTTTTCCCCTGACTGTGGCTAAGCAGGAAGATTGCTGCAGTCTGTGTGTGTCTGCACTTGAGCCTCTGGGAATAATAAGGGAATAGTGCTGAGCTGGAGGCTGAGCTCAGGTCTCTTCTGCCTCAGCCATTCGTCTTTGCTATTCGCTGCTGCTTTCACAACCAACCACTCACTCTATGGGGACTGGTTGTTCCATGGCTGCTACCTCCAGCATCACCCCCCTCCCGTCCTGCCACCCCTTCCCACCTCTGTGACAAGGAGCTGTCCGGTTCACTCGGCCAACATCCTTTTTTATTCTATCGCTTCATCAGGTCTTTACCAAACATCAATTTACCTCTACCTCTTGTCTGTCCTTGCGTTTGTGTCCATTTCCCTTTAACACCATCAACCTTTACCCCATTTTTTGGGGGCGGGGTCACCAACCACAGTCCATGGGCCCCTGGCTCCTTTCACCTCTTCCATGCCCTGTCCCATGTCTGTGTTCCGAAGCTGTATGCTGTGGTTCTACAAACGCAAGGGTAAGAAGAAAGTGCATGTCTTGCAGTCCGCATGTCGGCTCCGGACCGCGGCTACTGAGAGGCCAGTGTGGAGTTGTTTGTCATAGGGATGTACATTTTGGGTGGAGCTGTATGCAGTATGCAGAGACCTTTGGGTTTGATTAGGGTCACTGATGATTCAGAACTGTAAACATGCTGTGTAGATGTTAGGTTTCTCTCACTGGGAAGGCAAATGTTTGTTCAAAGTAAGCATGTTATGATCACCATATCCTCTTTCACAATATTACATGTACTTCTACTTCCTATGACCTTTGTGGCTGAGTTTGAAACACTTTTCTTACTAATTTTCTTGTAAAAGTATCAAGCAATAGACTAATGTAAGAATCAGTAACAAAGCACTCGCTGTGACTTCTTGTACTATTCTTTAACTCTTATTTCTTATTTCATGAGTGGTTAGTGTTTTCAGCTGCAGAATATTAGCACTAATTTGTGCTGAATGAGAAATTTGAGCTACTGCAGCTGCTAACTTGGATTTTCACATGATGCACAGGATGTTGAGCCTTTGTGTTGCTGTAAAATGATCCTGCTCTCAGTGTGTAGGGTATGATTATTTCTCTAAAAATGATAATGATGTTGAAGCCCTAAGTCTGAATGTGGCAGAACAGACTCAAAGCCACTCTGCGTAACATGTAACTAATAAATAAAATAGGACAACATTTGATTCCAGGTATTTTCATAGGTGCCATGTCACTTCACTGTGAGTGAGCTCTACTCTCCTCAGTCCTGACCTGTAACTTTGCTGGGAGTGGGACATCACCAGCTTGTTTCCATGGAGATGGTGCTTGCTTTGCTTTGACTACCAAACATGAGCTTTAATACATTAGGTCCTCCTCCAAATGTTTCATTTTCATGATTTTCCTGCAATAATGGCATTGTTGGTGTCTTGCTGATTTTTTTACGAGCATAATGGAGTATGTGGTGTTGCTGGTATCTATATTCATATTTTAGTTTTTAAGACTTTATTGAGATTAAGATTTTAAAATAATTATTTAACGGCACATTTCTTCGTGGCTCGTGTTGTACACCGGATAGAATAGATTTTAATATTTGAGGTAAATAGCTGTTAAAAGCTTTGACTGACTGCTGTGTGGTTAGCGCATATCTGAGCTTTCTTTTCTATTTAGAGGAGCATCTATTATTCATCAGTGGCCCTTCCCCTGTGCTGCATCAGAGCAGCCTGATAGTGCGTTAGCTTCCCCTTTTCCCTGTTCCCCCGTCGCCTCACTCTGTGTTTGACTCCCTGTTCTGCAGCATCAGTCCAGGCTGAGGCTAGGGCTCATGTTGCACACTCCTGCTTCCACTGTTGCCATCATTTGGAGACTGTTGCCTCTGATTGATGCATTTGTGTAATGCATCACATGTGATCCAAAGTGATGGTGTATGGTCCAAGTATAAAAACAGTCTTTGGGAGGAATGGACCATTGCTGCTGGAAAATCCTGGATACCGTTTGGCTTTATGGAAACTCAGATAAACATTTTGACATGATTGAGATTTTCCTGCTATAATAAAAGAAAATACTAAGCAACTAGAAGTCATGAGGGACAGTTTCTGATTCACATTTTTCTAATATAGTGACTGCGAGTTGCTTCATATAAACTGAACTGAGTTCAGACAGAGTTCACATACAGTTGATTTTAAATACTTCTTTGAATTACCAAGTGATTAAATTGTAATACTCTCCAAACTAGAATCAAGTAAGTTATATGGGCCCTTAGTGGTTTTGGTCAAATTGACCTTTTCGTTGTGTAACATTTATGTTGCACACATTAAAATTCATAATTTTGTGTACCTGTTTTGTTAAGTAGCTCTTGAGCTCCTCCTGTTGTGTCATAAATGGAGACAAACAACATTAGCTGCAGTCTGTTCTCTCCAGAGGAAAGTGAGAGAGCAGGCTGAGTCTGAGTGGACTGGCCTTTGCGCCATCTTTTTAATGTTGTTAAAAGGGTTTGCACTGTAGGTCTGGTTAGCCTCTACCACTAAAGCTGAATGCAATATAAACATAAAATGTACTGAACAGCTCTCCACTTGTGGCAAAACATTGTCTCACCATTTGTGGCCAGTTATTTCATTTTGCTATGCATCTGTGTTTACAAATGACTATTTATTTCAAAAGTAAACAAGAGACCATAATGTGGTTTGCTAGTTGTCCAGGTCTTTATGATAACTTCATGGTTAACTTGGAAAAAGCCACATGAGGTACAGCTTCCATCTTGTCACATCAGTCTATTTGCATTGTGTATGAAACCCATGTTTATTGATTTTGTGTTCATGGAAAACTTGTCTCATGGGAGTGGCTGTATGCCTGTGTCCTCAGCCCGAGATGCAGATGAGCGGGAGAAGTGGATACACGCCTTAGAGGGAACCATCCTCCGTCACACCCTCCAGCTCCGGGTAGGTACCTACAAGCCTGTTTCATATCGGTGCACAATGGTTTCGGCTGTTGATGTCCATGGAGACAGTCGGCGCCATAACAGCAGACAACTCGTAACTTTTCATTCACTTATAGTGGGCAGAAAGTGATGCTGATAAAATAAAATAAAAACTGTCTAAAGATTCAAAATTACATAGATACATCAAATTATCTTTAGGTCAGCATCACTTCCACAGGCACAGAAACCTTCAATCATTTAGCCACACGCCATCTTTCAGTTGCCAGAAAACCTTTTTATATTGCATTGTGTTGATCTGTAAGCCAATCACGGTCGCTAACAAATAGTTAGCATTTTAGGCAAAATACTTACTAGTATAGCTTTCTCTGTGCTTTAAGATCTGGCTGTATTTTGAGTGGCATACCTTGTAGTTGTAGTAATCCCCGTCGCCTCTCGCTGACAGTAAGAAAGTGAGAAAGATCGGATCACTGAGCAGTTAGTACCTTTCACACCTGACTGCTGCAGGAAGACCTCGGTCAAGTTTATGGCAACAGATTAATTGCTGTGATCAGCAAAGTGAAGGATTATAGATTAGAAATATAATAATAATTTTGTATAACTTACTTTAGATCAAATTCAGGCCCAGGTGGTCAATTGTACCCGTTGTTAAATTTGTAATAGATAGATGGCTACATGTTTATTGTCCCATAAAGGGAAATTTGTTTCCACAGGCTGTCAAGATGATATCCCCACCATATCATATAAAACAGGCAACACAGTAAACAATCACAAAAGAAAAAAGTGCACAACAAACAACAAAAACAGCATTAGACCAAGCATCGCAAATACAGTTGTGCTCAAAAGTTTACATACCTTGACACAATGTCAGGGTATGTAAACTTATGCATTTCATAAATGATGAATGATAAGACAAAAACCTTTCATTCACTCATGGTTAGTGGTTGCATGAAGCCATGTATTGTCAAAAAACCTGTTTGTTGAGTCCTGTATTTCAGCTGAAGTGGGGTTTTCTTTGCTCCTGAACAATTTTCCTGGCAGTTGCTGAAGGTCATGTAAACGTTAGATCAGGGACATTTGAGTAGTTTCTTTTTCATTATGATTTCAAAAGGGTATGTAAACTTAAAGGGGTATGTAAACTTTTGAGCACAACTGTAAATCGGCATGGTCAGAATATCACTTTAAAGGGCATCTATGTCTAAAATTGTAGATTACCCTGAGCACCATCTGAAGAAGCAGCACCAGTGCGGTACATGAACCATTGTGATAAGATATTCTAAACCTACAAGCCATTTGGGCTTTATTACACCTCAGTTCGGGCCACACAGACTTACATTTTGATGTATTTATAGAACTTTAAACACTGGAAAATGAGTGCATTGCAGACTAAACCTGGCCTGACCTGAAGTGAGTGGTGGAGTGCAGTGTTTTGCTCCGAGCGCTTAGTTATACAGCAGTGTTTCCAGCTTCTTCCTGCCTCCAGTATTTTCTTTGGCCACTTTCCTGTGTCTCCTCCCTCCCACGTTACCGAGCCTGTCCCCTCCTCTCCCTCTCACCACTCGCACGTCTCGCCACCAACGGAAAGCCTAGACCTCCCCCCTCATCCCTCCCTCATCCCTCCCTCCCTTTCCCTCACTCGCAAATCTTCCTGATGTGCCCCACAGTACACACTTAACCACAGTATTGCAGCACTTGGACGTTGTGTCATGTGATTGAGCGCCAGCCAATGGAAGACAGTCTTTCTGGAGCGACCGAACATCTGCTTGTGCCGCCTCAGCCAATCTCTCGAGCCGTTGCTGCCTTTCCCCTCATCACTGCTTTGTGTTTTTGCGTTCTGCCTGCATGAGAGGAAGTGTGGCTTTCCTGTCAGGGGAGGGTCCTGGATTAACTCTTAGCTCCGTGCGTCTCAGCTGATGTTGGCTCCTAACGGGACTTCGAGAGGGAGATTTTGAACAATTAATGGCCCAAAGAAAGCTAAATTTTTTCTTTAGGGAGGGGGGAAACATGCTAACTTGACCAAGGGTGGTGCATTTTGTACTGAAGTCAGAAGAAAAGGCAGAGGAGGGAGGCTCTGTGGCCTTATGGGAGACATGTGCGGACTTTGAGACAGCATGTACATTGGAGTGCGGAGAGCTGTGAGTAAATCTCTGGCACACAAACATGCCACTGACTGCACCATAACATGGGGACACAAAAACACTGGCATTTGTCATAGCGTTGCAAAACTGGGTCACACCGTGGAGAGACAAACAAAACGCAGGCAGGGTGGGGGTGTTTTTGTGGTCGTTCATATGTGCCATTCGTCAGGCTGATCTGAAATACTGCTACTTTGTAACACGTACACTCTGACGCATGGCCACTGTGCTGGACATAGAAGGGGTCTTGAATAGCACACACTTGAAAGTAGCTGCTGTTGAACAAAGCTGCCATGTTTTTTTTTTTCTCTAAAATGTTTTGATCCACACCCACTCGTCCATTACGTGTTGCCAAAACATGAATTGGTGTTTGCAGGGAAATAACAGGCTCTCGTCACCTTGGTTTCAGGTTTCCGTTGTAATCTTGCTGGTTTCTTTCTATACATGTTGGGACCTATCATGCACTTCAGGCTAGTACTACTCATATCTGCTTAAGGCATATGCTGCGAATGTTTTGTATTGTGAAAATGGTTTACCTTTTTAATTATTTTATTGTTGTTGTTACTTTTGGTCAGGCTGTTAATCGGTCACCCATGGAGAGTTGCCCTGCTAAATGTGAAACCACCTTTGACCCTTTGAGGAAGCTGTAGCCTGTAACTCTAACGAAATACTTGCTGAGTTTACGCAGACTTTGTTCTCTATAAAGTTAGTGGGTTTATATGGTGTCGGTGCGCAGCACATCCCGTGCAGCTGCTGATAGTGTTTGATTGTTGATGGCTTTCCTGCACTTTCCTTTGACAATGCCTAATACAAGAGCTAAACAGCCTAAAGCCTCAAGACACGAACTCAGGACCCAGGGCAGCAATACCCAAACATCCAATATGGTTTGTTTACACTTGATTTTGTGTTGATAATGTTTTTACTTTTGTTTGGTCGATTGTTCCGTGTTATCTTTCTAGCAGGATGATTCAACTGACACTCCACGCACTTTATTGCGTTTCTTTTCAAGGAAGTCATGGTAGGCAGACGTGCCTCTTCCCCTTTCAGATTTGTTTCTCAGTGAAGTCGACAGCTCTGGCAATTAGGCTGAACTTAGACAGTCGTGATCGAAGCTCACCATGTCGATTTAGCGTATTACCTTTTAATAGACCTTACATAATGAAACGATTTTTGCCATCTGCTTTGTGTGGGTTTTGTTCCTGCTTTGTTGTGTTGGTCTATTAACAAAGAATTAGGTAATGAAGGGACGACATCTTTTTACAATCCGTGTCAGTAAGGCTGCACAATTTTGGAAAAGTAACAAATTGCAATTCTTCTTTCGTTATTAGATTTGCAATTTTAAGTTTTGAAGTCTAGATGCAGATTTTACACCCGTCTTGGGAGTGTCAACATTTGTGTGAAGGCTGAAATATGAACTGCTAAACCAGTAGAAGAACCAGATTTCAGAAAATGTTTCTAGAAGTCTAATCTCAGAAGTTAACAGGCGTTAAACATGACAAGACCCCATTTTGAGAAAGCATTCATAGTTTGTTGTTTTGAAAACTGTTTTACTGCTTGAATAACTCCAATCTTTGCTATATGCTAAATGCAACTATAGCAATTTCCATTTGATTTGCAACGGATTTCTGTTTAGCTTTGTTGACCTTTTATATAGACCTCTCTGTCGTCGTCTGATAAGAATTGTTCTATTGACGTGCATTGTGTGTTTTGTCATCCACAGGAGGCAGAGACAGGATTTGTTCCCAGTGTCCAGGACTTCGATAAAAAGTTGGCTGAAGCGGATGCCTATCTTCAAATTTTGATTGACCAGTTAAAGGTGTGTGAGTGTGTGCATGCTAAATTGGCCAGGACGAGATTGTGTCAGTGTTGCTGTTTATCTACCGTTATTATCAAATATAGAGAGAAGCAGCGAAAAGGTTACCATCCACTTTTGAGGTAAACCGGAGGCAGTGTGCATTGAGGTGAATGGGGAAACGTCGCCTGAGAGCTTCACATTTGCGTCTGAAAAATAATATTTAATGCGTTTTATATATTTGTTTAAGCAAATCAAGAAATTTGTTGCTGTAGAAGATTCACAGAGAGGACAGTTAGCAGGGAGTTGGCATGTTTGGACTGAAATAGATTTTTAAAAAACTAAGCAATGTTGAAGCATAAGAAGCTGCAAAATTCCAGTTACATGGGCGAACTACTACAACCTTGGATTATATCAAATTAAGTCACTATGAGCTAAACCGTTCATATTGAAGTCCGAACATGCTAACTTCCTGCTAGCTTTAGCCACTTTAAAACACTAACACTGTCTCTTTTATATTAGACAAATATACGAAACACATAAAATGTTAGTTTTTTAGATGTAGATGTGAAGATCTCAGCCGATGTTTCCCGGTCTCTGGCTTCACCAAAAAGGGGGCGTTAACCATTTCGTTGCTCCCCTCTATCCCGTTTCATTTTCATGTCGAGTCAATGGATCTTTGCTCATTCTGTCCTCTGTACTGTCATCTCCGCAGCTGTTTGACGAGAAGATCAAGGACTGCAAAGAGGATGAATCACGCAGAGTGGGTATTGGCAGCACAGCCCTGTCCTTGTGCTCTCTCCGTCCACAGCTTTTTAATGGCCATTTGTGACGTAGCTAAAAATGGATGACGCAGCCCGGACAATAGCTGCGATTAGGTTACGTTTCATATCGGTCGGCAGCCATGTGGATACTCAGGACATGACAACCTGACACAATGTAAATGGTCACATGTATACAGCGCTTTCCTACCTGCTTTAGACACTCTTTCATCAAGGTACCACTCACCCTCTCACACTCTCATTCCTACACCAGTGTACGCAGACACCGGCGGCGAGGTGGGTGAAGTGTCTGGTTACAAGACGACCCGCTCTACCTTTTTTGCGCCACATGGTTTAGGAAAGACTTCAGCGCATAGATTTAATACAGCATTGTAGCCATAACGTCGCTGCTGCTGTGATTTAGCATATTTCGTTATATGTTGCTACAAAAAGCACAGTATAAAGAGAAACGTCCGTGATCCATAACATGCTCTTAATGCTCAGCTGGACATCAACAATGGTGTTTTTGCAGTGAGTTATGAAAGTAATTTGAAAAAGGATCTCTTTGCCCTCATGTTTGGTGACATGTTTCCATTGTTGTCACTGTTATGACATTGTGTTGAGTTATTACCTTTTGAACTTTTGCAATTGCGGTACATTCTGTGTTCTTCTTTTTCAGAAAATAGAAAATTTAAAAGAAGCCACATGTGTAAGTGAAATCTTACATAAGATTGAAGAGTTTTGTGTGTTGTTGATGTATTTCATCTTCCTCTTACAGAGTATGGTAGAATCCATCAAGCACTGTATTGTATTGCTGCAAATTGCGAAGGTAAACACTTATCACATGCTTTTTTTTTTTTTTTCTTGTCTCCTGTTTCACTATTGCCCTTGTTCTTGTGGGACTAGGGCACTGTGTGTTTCTGGGCTTATTCCTTGCTACAGTTGCTGACAGGGCTGCTGGTTGATAAGGGTGTTGTCTTGTACTCATTTCATCACATGACCCATTCAGCCTTTGAAAGGAAGTAGAGCAATCACTTCTCCTTAATGTGGTCACTAAGGTGTGACTAGCTGTACGTGTCAATAAAGCTAATCCTGCGCAATCGATTTAATCATCAAATATGAATTTAAAAACTTTTTAATTTATTTAATTGGAGTAAACTGCTGCACTGTGATGTGATGAGGGAATGACTGCATGCCTAAGAACTGGTGGCTTTTTAAAGTCTATTTTGATGATTTTTATCACTTTCTATGTATTCAGTTTGCTTTGCACCAGTGGATTTGTTCCTTGTATCTTGAACATATATATGCGCACATAGTCTAACAATGTCTTCTTAAAATTTTAAGGACCAAAGTAACGAACAACAGCACGCAAACGGACTTATTGTAAGTTTAACGACCTCCAAAATGTAATCAAACAAACTGCTAACTTTCTTTTTCTGCTCATTCCCATAGGCAAATCACAGCTCTTTAGTGCATGCTATGATATGTAAATAAGCTCTATACAGGCTCTTTCCCTTTCAGGTCTGTCACCATCACTGTTCTGTTGTTCTATGTCCTGCTCTTTCAAATTACCTGAGAAATGGGAACTATTTCTTTTTTTTGTCCAAGAGACTTTATTGCACTCTACTAACAATGTCTTTCATTGCTTGCATGCTTAAGAGAGCAGGTCTTTCATCCAGTGATTGGAAGCTACTTATTTGGTATTGGGTTTTGTTTTAGAGATTTTCAAATATTCAGATATTTAAAAATCTCTACTACAATAGAAAAAAATCCTGAATGACTGAGAGTATAGGCAACCATATTGAGTTTTGTATATCCCCTACTTGGCCATACACTGAGCACAAATTCTAAAATCTGACTCCCATGGACCATTTCTAAAATCACCACTGGAGGCACAATCACAATTGCATTTCATTCATGTGTCCTGTGTGTTTCACACGTGTAACATGAATACAATGTCCATAAAAGTCCACTGAAGCCCCTGAACAGCTTGTGGGTCTGAAGTGGTTGTCACTGACTTAATCTCATAGTCATTAAATACAGTATTCTGTTTTATAGCCTAAGCTCTATATGTGCATTTCACTGGGCATGCTTTTATGAGCTTTACATCGCTTGAAATATCTTCTCTGCTTAGAAAGTTCTCAACGCCATTGCCTCAATACCTACAATGTTATGTGCAGCTTCCGCTTTTGAAAGTAGCAGTGTGTTTGATTGACTCTGACAAGCTGGTGATTGCTGTACAACAATCATGTACGCTGTAAATCTGCTGTTTAGTTTCTTCTGAATCTGAATTCATTATTAGTTAATGAGATTATTAGTTGCTCCTTGTTGCATGTAAAAAGTATTTGTAAAATATTCATTGTTAAATGAATACTGCTACTCTTCTTTTTGCTATGTGGCTTGTCCATAACTGGTATGGTACAGGAAAGGCAAATCATTTCTTTGTGGATCATGATACTGTATGTACAGTGCTTCACAGAATAAGAGCAATGTGTTACATTACATATATCAAATTACACATAAAAGGTAAAAACAAAAGGATGAATCTTAATCTTTATTAAATAAAAAAGAGTGCAGATATAATACTTCCAGTTATTATGTGCACAGCTAAGTAGAGAGGATAAAGGATATAATGGGGAGCTCTTGATATACTTCTATAGAGGCTGAGGGAGTTATACAGATTCGTCCTCTGGCAGAGCAGCTAAAGTACATGCAGTATAGAACATTATCACAGTATAGAACATTATCTTACTGTATTTTGAGGCTGTGTAGAAGGAGGAAACTAGAGCTGTGAAAGCGAGAAGTTGGATCAATGCTGAGATAAAGTATGAGCCAGTGAAGATGCTTGGAAATGGGCTTGTATTCAGTTACATAAAGCGGGGTAAATTTATGACGGGGTAAACAATGTACAGAATCGATGCGCTGTAATAGTTCTCAATACATAGTGTTTTATCAGCGAAGGAAAGAAGTGTATGACACATTTGTTGCCCGAACTTTCACAGTTGAACTTTTAATATCAGCAGTTACTGTCTGGCTATAGATGTTTCTGTCTGCTAAAAGTGATTGCCCCACACAATTCACTTTGAGTAATATGAGTGCATTGCATCGACAGTGTCTAATTTCAGATGGGGCTAGAGCCCTGGGGTGCATGTTGTTGACTATGGGGTCAATAGATTTTCCTTTAATTTGTATTGTTGGCTGCTCTCCCATTCATGGGTTCATTGGTGCCACACGCCTCATTATACTGTCCCTAATGCCAGAATATGTGAGTTACATCGACTCAAAACCAAAGATGCTGCCAAGAATCTATTTTCTACAGGTTTTGTCCATAAGGACATTTGTAATTAATATCACTGTTTTTTTCCTAGAGCACTATCAATCCTGTGGATGGGATCTACCAGCCGCCTCTGGACACTCCTGTAGTCAACACCACAATGCCAACACAGGCTACACTCCCCTCAGGTACTGCCTTAAAAAGCTTTTTGAGTGTCCTGTGAAGGTACATCACTATATAAATTGAGACCATTTACCTTGCTCATTTAAGTGCATTATCCCAGTGCGTTTATGCCTAAAGGCTTGCTACTATTTTATTGCTGACTAAAGGTGAACATCAGCTCCCCCCAGTGTTGAACTGCATATACTGTATGTGTATATACTGTATATATGGTGTTTGGACAGTTGGTGAATAAATTATTATATTATTAACAAACGTGAAAGTTAGACTTCCAATGTCATAATAAATTAGCCATGTTCAATATGACTCATCAGTCTAATTTCATCCTGCAGTGCTTTTAATGACTTGTTTTTGCACCTTCAGTGCTGACTTAAACACCTTTCCTTTCTGCTGAAGATGCTTCTCAGGTGTGTAAATCAGACCAACGACCCTCCACGTTACCTGTTGGACCTGTCGTCACAGTGATGGGCAGTTTGCAGACGCCAACTCCCAACAGCACAGGTGAAAGCTTTTAATCTGTGTTAAATACACAGTAGTATACTACTATTTATTCTCTATTGATTATTTTCAACCCTTTAGTATTTACTGTAAGGTTGTAATGTTGGTTGTACATCATTTTAAGTTATTATAAAAAATAATTAAGTTAAACAATTTACCGACTTTCCACTTTTATTTTGTCTCCTTTTATGAGATGGAAATTCTAGTCCAATGCAACAGGGAACGTAATGTTACTTTTACTGCCTACATTGCAATATGTATTAACACAAAAAAATGAAAAGCCTAAAAGCAAGTGAAAGCTGAGCGACTAAAGGCCTTGCCTGTTCATCTTCAGTGCTGATGCAGCAGGATGAAAATGCTGCGCTTTGCACATGCTGCACTCAAGTGTACAGTCAATATGTTCTGCAGAAGAGGCCATCACTGTGACAGCTTAATGCTTTTCTTATGCTCAAAAGTGCAGTTAAACACTGTAGTACATATCTGCTCATTAATGTGAGATCTGAAATGATCAAAAATGGTCTTTGTGAGCACCAGGTTCTGGAAATATTTGATTGTTTGTTTGTGTAGGGAGTGGCCCATCAGTCCCAAGCAGTGGCGTCACCTCCCCAGCTCACATCCCTTTACCCTCTCATTCAGTGCCAGACTTCTCCTACTCCTCCAGTGAGGACGAGTTCTATGATGCTGATGAGTTCTATCAGAGCACCACCTCGCCAAAACACTGCATAGAGTAAGTGCAAACCTACTGCAGAGGGCTAAAGTAATTTCACCACTTTGTATAAAAAGGTAAGACTGGTTGCTTGAGCTTCCATGTGACACTGCTTTTGTTCTCAGTCCCTCAGGGCCTCCAGCTGCTTCTCCCAATACTAATGAAGACACAGCCCTGAAGCGACCCAACACCACAGAGTCACTCAACTCATCAATGTCCAATGGCACCACAGACGCAGGTTAATGGGCACTTAACAACCCAATTCACTGCTGCCTTTGCTCCTAATGGTCATCCACACTGCAGCGCCGGTCACCTTTTTAAACAGCTGATTTTGTGTCCTCAGACCAGTTTGATAGTCATGACGATCGAGATGATGACGGTGAGGGCGAGTCTGTGGAGGAGCACAAGAGTGTCATCATGCACCTGCTCTCTCAAGTTCGACTGGGCATGGACCTCACAAAGGTAACTGTTCTCTAGACATGAGACCTGAGGTCATCAATGCTTTCTGCACAAATTAATCACACTCCGATAAGACTATTTTTAACAAATCACAAAGTCTGTTAACCCTATTATTCAGGGAGTAAGCCTACAATATCTTTAGATTTTGCTAATCCTAAAAATGCCTGTGATTCTTATATACATTTCTAAGTTAATTTCCCTGATTCTAAAACATAAATGGCAAATGTAATTGAAATGGTAATAATGCTTTTCAGAAAAATCATAATAGTACAATTTCTTTCCTCTTTCTTTTAAAAGGTGGTGCTGCCTACCTTCATCCTAGAACGGAGATCTTTATTAGAAATGTACGCAGACTTTTTTGCACATCCCGACTTGTTTGTAAGGTAATGATAACTTTAAGTATTTAAAACATTTAAAAACAGAATGTACAAAAGTGTATATGTATGTGTATGTATATATGTATGTGTATGTATGTATGTATGTATGTATGTATGTATGTATGTATGTATGTATGTATGTAT